>JARQOD010004422.1:0-55001 GCA_033576555.1 Oophaga sylvatica
CCATACTTACATGCTTACCTGACCGGGAGGAGCGTTGCCTCGGCGCTTCTCCTCTCGCCGGAGACCCGGGCAGGAGAGCGAAAGGAATCGCGCATGCACATAGCGCTATCCGGCGCCATTTTACTGAAGACACATTTGCAGTGTGTCTTCAGCAATATGGCGCCGGACAGCGCGGTATGGACATGCGCGTACTCCGGCGCCACACTCCTCCTCTGGCAGAACGGGACAGCGCTGGAGCACAGGGAAGAAAGGTGAGTGTATATATGTATTTTTTTTTTTGTCAGCAGTTCCTGCAAGATGAAGGCATTAAAGCTATGGACTGGCCTGCCCATTCCCCCGACCTGAATCCGATTGAGCACATCTGGGAAAGCATGTCTCGCTCCATCCACCAACATCACATTGCACCACAGACTGTCCAGGATTGTCGGATGCTTTAGTCCAGGTCTGAGAGGAGATCCCTCAGGAGACCATACGCCGCTTCATCAGGAGTATGCCCAGGCGTTGTAGGGAGGTCATACAGGCACATGGAGGCCACACACAATACTGAGCATCATTTTGACTTGTTTCCACTTTAATTTTGTCTTGTTTTGATTTTCATTTGGACTTGTTTCCACTTTTATTTTGGGGGTCTCTCCAAATCCAGGCCTCCACTTGTTCAAAAATTTGATTTCCATTGATGATTTTTGTGTGATTATGTTAACAGCACATTCAACTTGATACACAACAAAGTATTCAATGAGAATATTTCTTTCATTTAGATCTAGGATGTGTTATTAAAGTGTTCCCTTTATTTTTTTGAGCAGTGTATATTCTTTCCATTCTTTATTAAACATGTCAGTGTGATTTTACAGTGTAATGCACAGAATTGCTGGCTTTTCTAAAGGACACCGGTGTGTATTTCTCGCAAGTCACACGTCATGGGGCAGTAGTAGGAATACAGGGGACGAGGAACCTGGGCCCCTGAACTGCCCCTAAGGCTAAGGGAGGTCCCTGTCTTTCCTTCACTTGGGGGTACACTTGAAGGTAGTGAGGCCAAGTCAGCGACCTGTCCCTGTCTCCTGTTTAGCCCTGAGCTAAACCCCCAACCCCTCCCCAGGAGGTGAGACAGGGAATAAAGTGAATTACACCGATATAACAAAAAGGAAAGACAGACACTTAGGGGGTTAAATCAACTAAACAACAAACACTTAGCTTTCTCTGCTGCAATGCACAGCAGAGTAAGGCACCAGATCAGGGAAACAGCAGAAGTACCACTGCGCTCAGCAAGCTCCTGACTCCAGCTTGGTTGGTCTCCAAAAAGCAGAAGTATCACTAACAGTCAGCTGACGACTCAGGTGACCTGTTAAAGGATGGTGGGAGTGGTCACCGCCTTCTCCTGACAAGTCAGCAGCAATGTAATTACACCAGTGGCCACCGGGGGAAAGACTGACATTAACCCCCGATGGCCTGAAAGGAAAAAGTTTTTAATATAGAAAGCAAAATCTGCCACAGATCATGACACACGTCTGGTCCGTGTGTAATCTGTATTTTTCTTGCCCCCATAGACTTGCATTGTCGATTTTCAGCTGAGATACGCGTACAATCGCAGCATGCTGCGATTTCACTCGCACGTATAAAATGTGCCAGAGAAAATCGGATGATGGGAGCTGCCCGTACACATCGGTGGCGCCTGGAAACCCGATGTTTACCTTGGTTACCAGCTCCAGCTTGCTTATCGCTGGTCTCCCACCTGTGACACGCAGCGATGCGTGCTGGCCAGCGGGAGACTAGCGATCAAAAAATGGTCCAGGACTAAAAACATACTTACAACAGACCAAAATACCCACAATATCAGAGACTGAGCTGTTGGAGTTGGAAAGAGACTATTAATGAATTGAAGAAGGGGAAAAGCCCCGGCCCAGACGGGTATTCTGCGGGATTCTACAAGCAATTTTCATCATTATTAAGTTCAATATTTTTAAATTTGTGCAATTTCATTTCATCAGGAGGCTCTTTTCCTTCTCAGTCATTGATCGCCCATATTGCAGTAATCCCCAAACCGGGTAAGTAAGGATCCCTCTGCGTGCGGTAGTTATCGCCCAATCTTGCTAATAAACCTAGATATCAAAATCTATGCAAAATGATAGCAAAAAGATTATGCCCCCTATTACCAGAGCTGATAAATCAAGACCAGGTGGGATTTGTGCCAAGACGGGAGGCCAGGGACAACACCATCCGAACTATCTCTTTGATTGATAGGGCGGTCAAGAGAGAGAACCCATGTGCATTCTGTCAATTGACGCAGAAAAGGCTTTCGACAGGGTGCATTGGGATTTTATATTTCAAACGTTAGAAGGAATTGGCTTAAAAGAAACTATGCTCCGTAGGATTTCTGACTTGTACTCATCTCCCAGTGCTCAAGTTAAAATCAATGGCGCACTTTCAAACACATTTTTAATTCGAAATGGCACGAGGCAAGGTTGTCCTCTCTCACCCTTGCTTTATATACTCACTATGGAACATCTAGCAACCGCGATACGGAATAATCCCTCCATTAGGGCTCATACTCACTGGAGACAAAAACGGACGATTGCAAGCCGATAAAAAATCGGATTGCAATCGGACCAATGTTATTCAATAGGGGACTTCTCATTTGTGATTTTTTTTCTCAGCTGAAATCGGTCCTTTGAAAAGCCGGCAAATCATCCACGACTACTGTAAAATCACACACACAGCTCACAAAACACTACATATATACACATATAATACATATATATATATATATACATGTCATTGTGACACATATATATATTTATAGTTCATACACTTCTACATACTATAATAGTCGTTAATTCAATTGCCGGCTTTTGTGAAATTACAGACCCGACATGAAATGACACATGGTTTACATACAGTTAACATGTCATTTCATGTAGTTTGATATATGGTTTTCACTAACAATTACATGAGTGGCTGTGTGCAAAATTTCACACATGTAGGGGTTAATTAATGGTGTAAATTCGTTGAAAAAAATGCGTGGGCTCCCGCGCTATTTTCTCAACCAGACAGACAAAGCCAGCGAGTGGGTCAGATAATAATAGCCTAGGGAGGGTGCATTAATTTTGTGCCCCCCTGGCTACTAACATCTGCCCCCAGCTACCCCACAAAAGGCAAATCTATAATTAGATGTGCCCTTTCTGGCACTTTGCCGGTCTATTCCCATTGCCCTGTAGCGGTGGCGAATGGGTTAATAATGGGTTAAAGCCACCTTGCTATTGAAAGGTGACTTTAAGCCAGGTTAATAATTGAGAGCTGTCAATTAGACAAGTATCAATTATTAATCCTATTGAAGTAAATAAAAAAAAACACACACACATTAAGAATAAATAATTTTAATGAAATAAAAACATTTTTTTGACCATCTTTTATTTAACTGTTAATCCTTGCTCTCCTATAATAAAGAAAAAATAATAAAACATTATTCTTACCTATCCAATGCTCTGTCACGTCCCACGCTGTAATCCTTCACAAAGGGTTAACTAGCTTTCAGCCAAGCAGTGCAGCTAATGCCTGCTCAGCTGAAAGCTCCTGAATGAATGACTTCCTCTCCCGGCGACAGGAGAGGATGTGATTACTGTGGGAAGCTTCATTGATTGTATCCCACTGTAATGAGTTCACTTCAGGTCAGCCGGGGACACTGCACAGCATCAGTGATGTCAGAGGGAGTCCCAGCTGACCTGAAGTGAACTGATTTCTGTGGGAAGCTATCAATTAAGCTTGGCACATTAATCACTTCCTCTCCTGTCGGCCCGGAGAGAAGCTCATTCATTCGTGGGATTACAGTTTAGCAGCAAGCATTAGCTGTGCTTGGCTGTAATCCTGTTAACCTTTTGTGAAAGATTACATCGTGGGACCTCACAGAGCACCGGATAGGTAAGAATAATGTTGTTTTATTATTGTTTCTTTATTACAGGAGATCAAGGGCTTCACACAGATTACCAGTTAAATAAAAGATGGTCAAAAAATTGTGTTTATTTCATTAAAATTATTTCTTATTAATGTGTGTGTTTTTTTTATTTCCTTCAATAGGATTAATAATTGAGAGTTGTCTAATTGACAACTTTCAATTATTAACCTGGCTTAAAGTCACCTTCCAATAGCAAGGTGGCTTTAACCCATTATTAACCCATTCGCCACCGCTACGGGGCAATGGGAATAGACTGGCAAAGTGCCAGAAAGGGCGAATCTAATTATAGATTTGCCTTTTCTGGGGTGGCTGGGGGCAGATGTTAGTAGCCAAGGGGGGGTGCACAAAATAAATACACCCTCCCTAGGCTATAATTATCTTCCCCCTCACTGGCTTTGTCTGTCTGGTAGAGAAAATAGCGCGGGAGCCCACGCATATTTTTTCAACTAATTTACACCTTTAATTAACCCCTACATGTGAGAAATTTTGCACACATACACTCATGTAATTGTTAGTGCAAACCATATATCAAACTACATGAAATTACATGGTTAACTGTATGTAAACCATGTGTCATTTCATGTCGGGTTCTGCAATTTCACAAAAGCCGGCAATTGAATTAGCCGCTATTATACTATGTAGAAGTGTATGACCTATATATATATATATATATATATATATATATATAATTATTTGCTTTTTGTGTAATTTTTTTATGACAATGTGATTTTTACATGATTTTTTTACATACAGATAACTGCTCTATGAAAAACGTCATGTTAAAATCGCATTGCATACAAATGGAAACGGTTCGTGGCATTAAAAATCGCATACAAATCGCATGACAATCGCATGACAATTGCATATATTCGGACCGTTTTTTCCATCCAGAAAACAGACCGCTTTTTTTCCCACAACCCTCCCCTTCGAGGTAGTACCGGTGCCCCAGCTGTGTTGGCGACTTCCTGCTCTGACTTGTGCCTCCACTGAGCCCCCTCTGTCTGGTGGGAAAGCCATCAGTAGTGCATCTCCCAATAAGTAAGGATGGTACGCTGCCCTTGTAGCCTTGGACCTAGCAAGGTGGCAACCAAGTAATGGGCACTGGTAATAATCCAGGCACCTCGGTGGTCACGGCACAACAGCATGTGTGGCTCATGTGTGCCAGGCTGCTCAGAGGGAAATACCAGCTGTCCCCGCCGGGAAGGGGGGTTTGGCCTGGGTCCTCCATATCCCCCCAATCACGATCATGATGTCTGTGAGCAGCTTTGAGTGCGGCCGTGAACACTGTTTCCTCCTCATCCTCAAAACTGTTCCCTGGCGTCTGGTACAGGAACCCATCCACTGAGCCATGTGTGAATGACTGGCCTGATAATGGTGTGAATGGTCCTTGTTCTTCCTCCTGTGCCACCACCTCGTCCATCATCGCCTGAAGCATTTTTTTTTTTTTGAACGAAGCATAGAACCGATATAGTTACTCTTATGAAGGCGTCATCAGCGCTTGCCATGTTCATGAAGTACTCGAAGCAGCTTAACACGGCACAGACGTCGGTGATGGTAGAACAAGGGGCCAACATGCTTTCCACGTAATTTAGAGCAAGGTCAGTGGAAAAAAAAATCATACTGACCTCTCTGGCTGCCCTGCTGTTCTCTTCACACTGGCCGGGCCTCTTCTTTCCATCGTAGTGCACGCATCGCTGTCCTCTTCATTACAGCCCAGGACTTCCGGTCATGTCCATGTCCCTGCGCGTCATAAGGTCGCGATGTAAGACACAGAGTCATAAATGTTTCCAAATGTGTTGGATTTTCTGTTGCAAATTGCAAGCAGCACACTTTCCAGGGATTCAAAGCAAGTCGCAAGCAACACGCAACTGGTCGCAACATGGCTGTTCATCTTAAAGCAAATCAGAGCATGAAAATTGTTGCACAGCATAAGCCAGACAAGCTGTAGATATTTTTGCCCATACTCCTGCTGGCAATATCGATAACATTTGTAGCTGAACTGTACAATTTGTTGTTTTGCTGAAGTTGTAAATTAAAGGAAAGTGTCGTGATTTTAATTTTTGGTATTAATTTTATACAAAATTAAATGCACTGGTTTAACAGTTTTTTATTTAATATTTTTGATCGCTTTCAGTATAAGGTCGGGGTCACATTCTTGCCTTCTACGCTGAGCATTTAAGTTGGGTTTTCTGTGTCAATTCCACAAAAATGTGATTCAGATGAAACCCCCAATGGAACCACCCACCTTAATGAGACAGATGGAGACACTTCGTAATCTGTTTGGCGTCTGCTCCAGTGGTATTCATCTTTTTAGGCATGCACAGATCTGTGGTTGCCCACATTAGTGCTCTAAAAAGACACCTAAAATGATGGGACACTGCCGGAACAGAGACCAGTCCAAAGTGACTTCATCTGCTTCATAAGTCAGTGGTTCTGCGATTGACAGCGGTATTTAAGGGGTTAATCGGCCCTGATCTGCTTCAAAATGGGCTGGGTAATATACCGCAGGATGTTAGATGTCATGTACAGTTGACTTGCGAGAATTTCAGCCACAGGGCAGCACTATACCCTTATTCCTCAGGAAAATTAAAATGCAGCGCTGTGGAATAAGGCCCCTTAATAGCCGCTGGTAAAAGGCGTATTGGTGGTTGTTAAGGGGTTAATCTAATAAAAAGCCTGGGATTTTGGTAGATATTATGGCATAAAGGTCTGGGGCCCACTACTATTTTGACCTATTCTATACAGCACCATAGTAAACGGGTTGTCCAGTGAATACATGTTAACCCCTAGGCAGAGAATATGTTACACCTTACTAACCAGTGTGTCTTACCAATGAGACCTGCACTTAATGGCAGAACGGGGGACTTTCATCCCTGACGACTTCTTTCTCTATGAAACTGCTGTAAAAAGTTAAGTTAATGAATGGAGCAGCGGTCCAGCATGCTCACTGCTATTCCATGCTAACGGAGATGAACGTCCCAGCGGTTGGTCCCTCACCGATATTCACATTATCACATATTCTCTGTATTGAAAATGAATCCAAAATTCTGTAAGAAGCCTCTGCCCACAAGAGAGAGATTAGCATCTGGCTCTTCTTCTTGCACCATTACACATTAGTTTGTTCTGCATAGGAAAGTTTCTAACATGACGAGCAAGTTGTGCCAAGTTTATTATATCATGTGTGAGGAAATAGGGCACAATTCAACATTTTTGCATATTTTTACATTCATACACCTTCCAACACTATTCATAAATCCCTCCCGTCATCTGAACCTATGGATCAGTGTGAACTTGTGCTACTTGTGTAGTAACGCTTGTCATCTCTGCTCCGTCCTGTCTTCCAGCACAGGGTTAATGACGCACCGAATCCATATCTGTCTTCATGGTATGGTCTTAGATGTCAGATCCTGATTCCAAAGAAAATCCCACCAACCCAAGATTGTGAAAGAAACGCACAAAACACTTTTATTGGATGTTAATTAGATTGAATTTTATTACAAATCTCATTATTATTTAATTCAGTGTCTGAAATTTAGAATTAGCCAATTACTATGGTAAAGACACTGAAAATGGCACAACCTCCGACTCACGAAGAATCATCCTACAGCACTCAGGAGAGGAAAAACCCCGTGGTGGAAACCTCTAGGGAACCATGGCTGGAGGACTGCCCTTCCCTTGGGCTTAGAAGGTTAATGCCAACACAGAACAGAAAATTGTTCCAGAATTCATACATTGTATCATATTTACAGTGAGACATAATATATATCCACCATAGATATGATAGCAGTGACATCACATAGTCACACAGGTTACACATTACATCACCAGAAAACAGGCAGTAATGGAGAAGGTCAAACCGGTGCCCTGTGCGAGCGCCGTATGGAGAAGCCTAATGCGACCTCTCCAGGCCGTACACAAAATGGTGAAGGCGGCCAGTACTGGACGTGAGGGAGATCTGGCTGCAACATCTGGCACCCCATTGATCGCTAGGGTTACTTTAATATGGCTGGCTAGGCCATAGGGCTGATCTGGCTGGCTAGGCGGTATGGCTGATCTGGCTGGCTAGGCGGTATGGCTGATCTGGCTGGCTAGGCGGTATCCCCTTCCTCCCTCCGATTGCGGAGTGATGAAGCTCCAGGTCTCCAGACACATCAAGTACGACTCTTCATACGGCTGAATGACCTGTGGTTCTGGAATCTTCTTCTATGTCGTAGATGTATGTGTTTATGATATCAGCACAGTTGCCGTAGTTACCACAGTTGTTTATTACTGATGCTTCATTGGCTAGAAAGTCTCTCTCAGTGTTCCAAAGTATTAACCCTTGAAGTACTGGCATTGTGCCTAACTCTAGAAGCCTGTAAAATAAACTTGTTTCTAGGTAGGACCAGTATATTTTTTTTCACTTTAAAGATGCCCTAAACAAAGTCTAATTAGTGAGCACATCTACAGATTTTTTTTTTAATAAAGTATCTTTATTGAAATTTTCCAACAAATTTTTATAACAATCATAACCAATATGGTGTAGATTAAAAAAAACACAAAGAAGAGACAGGAATAGGAAGAGAAAAGAAAAAACAGACATTCGTCACCTTAATGATAGTACATGGAAAGACAACAACATCTCTCTGGAAGTCCTGACAATGTACAGTAGTCCTTTCTATTGCTCAAGAGATAGGACGCATGTGTGTAGCCCTGGTGTTAGGCACACGCAGTACCCTGGAGAGTGTGTGGCGAGACAGCAGTTTAATGATAAATAACCATTCACTCAACATACACTAGACACACCCCTAGGGTAGTGTAGTTTACTATTGAGGGAGTGGTCAGGGTGTATGTTTGTTGAGTGATTTTAGTCTGTGTGTTTCCTGTCTTCGGACGGAGCAGACGTCTGGAGTTTAGCTGGAGGGAGGAAGCAGTCCAGCCTGCTCTATCATCAGTTCAGAACGTGGAGGCTGGTACAGGTGGTCTAATTCACCTTAGCCTAGTCAGAGCTGTACCTCATCAGACTACATTGAAAGAAAGAAGAAGCTTAGTGCAGAAAGACTTCAGTCACCTGTCTAAAGGACAGTGAAAGGTTCAGAGACGTGCTCCTGCTAGTGATAACTGAGAATCTGTAACTAACTTTGAAGGAAGTGAATGAAGGAAGTAACTACCCGACTTTATGCTAGTGTGAGTGCTTATGCTACCAGCGAGGACAAGGCGAAAGGCACAGTGGATTATTGGAAAGGTGCGTTTGGATTGAAGAAGTCCTGCACATTGCAACCGGTCACTGGGGACCGAAGGATCACTATTAGCTACAAGCATAGTGGTAAGAAAACCAGGAATTTACCGGACCTTAGGTCGCGGCAAACAAGCCCCTTATAGTCAGTACGTAACTGGAGTCAGGTGGAATAGGGACTTTGAGTCAAGCGCAGACAAAAGCAAGAACCTAGTTTCATCAATTGGAAGGCTCCTACCACAAAACTGACTGGGCAGTACAGCTATGGATTAGCTGGAGTTATTGAGGGAACTACGCTTCAGGCTGGTTGTACTCATTGTATTGGAAGTAAAGGAGGCCCCTAACTTGTCCAGCTGCTGTCTCAAGATACACTCTCCTTGGATCAGCCTCCCTGGGACCTGCCTGAACATCTTACAAGTAAAGGTATGGAAAGACGCTGACCGTGTGAGACTGTGTTATTTATCTGCACCCGACTTCACTGACTTCATAGACTTTGAGGGACCAGTCCCACCTGTAGGGGACCCGACATCTAGCTGCCTCACCATCCCCTCAGAGATCTACAGCAGCGCTGGTACAAATTACCAGAAGACTACAGGTGGCGTCACGAACTGTATATAAACCTATCCCCTGTAAATATTCCCCCAACATACGCCAGACCGCCCGGGCCACAGACCGAGCCACAGCTACCTGTGACAATCCCCATAGACTTCTACGGGCTCGGTTCTGAGTACCCCATTGCCCTGGTAATCCACAATTGTGGTGGCGGGTCGACACAACTTGGCGTCACGAACAGGATGCGAAACTCGCGGAATTGCGAGCCCTGTGTGCCTAAGGAATTGTTTTTGTGAAAAAGGACTGTTTGCACTTTTGGCGCCAAAATCGCCATTTTTGTCGCCATATTCGCGCCCTCAGGCGCTGGAGAAGAAGGTGGGCGTACCTTCGTGGGCGTCTACCCCCCAGTGGCGCGAAGAAAATGCCTGCCATCTCAAAGTGCTATTACAACATGCGATCCTGCCCTACAGCAAAGGAGGTCCGCCTCCTCTTCACCTTCCCTGCGAGGAGGAGGAGACGCAAACCCCACCTCCACGGAAGAGACCGGATGTCTCTGGAGGAAGAAGAAAGAATCTTCTGGAACATCATGGAAGCAGGACGTGTGCAGCCGAGCAGGGAAGCGGAGGAAGGCAGGCCCCGTTCCCCAGCCAAGCTGCCACCAGCACAGGAGTCATCCGTGGTCCTGCACCTGCAGCAGGCATTGCTAGAGATTCAAGAAGAAAATGCACGCCTGAAGAAGATGGTCCAGTACCAACCTGGCTTTGAAGAGATCGAGAGACGCCGGCGTACCCTGGAGCAGCGGAGGCTGTGGGACACGGTGATCTCTCCCCTCAACGACCCCCCACGATTCCAGTTACCGAAGATTCTGCTGCCCAAGGCGAAGGAGCAACCGGAGGCTGCCCCCGAAAGTACCAATCCTGATCCCACCGGTGAAGCGGTGGAGGCGAAGGAGGTTGAGGAGGTATCGCCAGTTCCGGAACGCCCGCCCGGCCAGGAGGCCGCAGCAGATGATCGGTCCCCGGCAGGGACACCGGAGGGGTCCTGTCCGTCACTACCAGACGTGGACTGGGACGAAATGGCGCGCCTGGATGACGTCGCCTACACCGCCCAGTGGGAATATGAGTGGCAGCGTCGTGAGGAGAAGCAGAAACGCCAGCAGGAGGAAGAGCGGGAAGCTCAGCGGAATCGTCAGCGACAACATGCAGAGCTGATCGCGGACAAAGAGAGTGTCCGGAGAGAGCAAGGTACCCTGAGGGAACCGCGGCGGCAGGGGTGTGTGACTGAGTTCCAGCTCCGGAAGGGCTGGGGCTTCATCCGTGAACCGGGCCTCTACCCAGGGGTCTTTGTCAGCAGGCGTGACGTAGAATCCCACCTGCCGCAAGGCCATCCCGGGAGGGACTTAGTAAATGGAGACCTCGTCACGTACACACGGCATTGGGGAATGAAGGGATGGTATGCCCTTAACGTCACCATCGTCCGTGACCCCGTCCCCGACGCAGGTAACGTCATCACTACCGCAGCGTCCCCGTCTCCAGCTCAAGCAGTATCCGGCCGTGCCCCAGCATCGCCCCCTGCAAGTACTTCGCAAGTGGAAGCGACACCTGTACACTGTTATCCTTCCACATCGCAACTAGCGACCCAGATTTCATCGCAAAGGAAAGCCACCTCTACATCGCAACATGCGACCCAGTCTCAATCGCAATCCATGACACGGTCCATATCGTTAACTGTGATTGAAACGCAATCGGTGTCACGTGAGGAGAATGTACCCGTTGCGCCCCTAGAGGTTCGCACGAGAACTGTGGCGACCCAGACCCTAATCGCAGCGCATGATTTGTTAGTCCTGGGATCTAGGGCCCATTGCATTGTTCCAGCCCCGGGGTGGAAAGTGTATTTGAAAATGAATAAATAGTAAAGAAGAAACGGTGAGATCCCTATAGGGTCTACCATAAGTAATATTGTAGAAAGTTTGAGAATGTTTTATAGAGTTTTGCATAAGTTGAGAAGTATAATGCATATATATTTCTAACCGTAGAATGCCCGGCTGGGTAACCAGAAAAAGTTTGCACTTTAGTATAATAATGTGATATTATATCCATGTCTTTGGTTTTACAATGGACTTTGAGGTTGAGGACTGTGCCAACCCAGAACTTATTTGTACATAGTTGCGCTTCGGTGCCTTATCTTGGTTTTACATAAACCAGCACAACTACCTCTGAATACAAAAACCCGTGTGGTGTGGCACTGAGTGAGGTCTGCATTCGGATGTCCTGCAGCCCACCCAGGACCTACGTTGAAGGTTTGGTGCGGGTCCTTCACAAGTATACTGTATATTTATTGAATGCTATTTAATACTTTTGTATTTCTATATCTAATGTTATTGTTCGCAACGTTCAAGATATTCTTACCTCCCGGATGGGACGAATTACTGTTTATTGTTTAATGTTTTCATGCATAAACAAAATGTCTCTTTTGTATTTTACAGCCCGGGAGTGCTGTCTTTTACCATGGGGGAATGTGTAGCCCTGGTGTTAGGCACACGCAGTACCCTGGAGAGTGTGTGGCGAGACAGCAGTTTAATGCTAAATAACCATTCACTCAACATACACTAGACACACCCCTAGGGTAGTGTAGTTTACTATTGAGGGAGTGGTCAGGGTGTATGTTTGTTGAGTGATTTTAGTCTGTGTGTTTCCTGTCGTCGGACGGAGCAGACGTCTGGAGTTTAGCTGGAGGGAGGAAGCAGTCCAGCCTGCTCTATCATCAGTTCAGAACGTGGAGGCTGGTACAGGTGGTCTAATTCACCTTAGCCTAGTCAGAGCTGTACCTCATCAGACTACATTGAAAGAAAGAAGAAGCTTAGTGCAGAAAGACTTCAGTCACCTGTCTAAAGGACAGTGAAAGGTTCAGAGACGTGCTCCTGCCTAGTGATAACTGAGAATCTGTAACTAACTTTGAAGGAAGTGAATGAAGGAAGTAACTACCCGACTTTATGCTAGTGTGAGTGCTTATGCTACCAGCGAGGACAAGGCGAAAGGCACAGTGGATTATTGGAAAGGTGCGTTTGGATTGAAGAAGTCCTGCACATTGCAACCGGTCACTGGGGACCGAAGGATCACTATTAGCTACAAGCATAGTGGTAAGAAAACCAGGAATTTACCGGACCTTAGGTCGCGGCAAACAAGCCCCTTATAGTCAGTACGTAACTGGAGTCAGGTGGAATAGGGACTTTGAGTCAAGCGCAGACAAAAGCAAGAACCTAGTTTCATCAATTGGAAGGCTCCTACCACAAAACTGACTGGGCAGTACAGCTATGGATTAGCTGGAGTTATTGAGGGAACTACGCTTCAGGCTGGTTGTACTCATTGTATTGGAAGTAAAGGAGGCCCCTAACTTGTCCAGCTGCTGTCTCAAGATACACTCTCCTTGGATCAGCCTCCCTGGGACCTGCCTGAACATCTTACAAGTAAAGGTATGGAAAGACGCTGACCGTGTGAGACTGTGTTATTTATCTGCACCCGACTTCACTGACTTCATAGACTTTGAGGGACCAGTCCCACCTGTAGGGGACCCGACATCTAGCTGCCTCACCATCCCCTCAGAGATCTACAGCAGCGCTGGTACAAATTACCAGAAGACTACAGGTGGCGTCACGAACTGTATATAAACCTATCCCTGTAAATATTCCCCAACATACGCCAGACCGCCCGGGCCACAGACCGAGCCACAGCTACCTGTGACAATCCCCATAGACTTCTACGGGCTCGGTTCTGAGTACCCCATTGCCCTGGTAATCCACAATTGTGGTGGCGGGTCGACACACATGTTTATCTCAAGGGATCCTCCTTATTAAATCAAGCCCAGTCTGTCTCACCAGATGCTAGCCGTAACTCCTCAATCCAGGGTGCCCAAAGTTGATCAAATTTATTAAGGGTGGTAGAAAATAATGACTGATGGCTGGTGTACTAATGTCAATTAACATTGTCTTATATACACCTGAACTACACACTTTTATTATTTATTTATTATGTAATGTTGGTATACCTGTGCAAGATTTGTGTCCTAATATTTTATGTACTGCTGTTTGTATTGCTGCTGTAATACTGTAATTTCCCCCCGGGATCAATAAAGTGTATCGTATCGTGTCGTATCGTATTGGAATCACTGAGACTTGGTGGGACAATACACATGATTGGAATACAAGGCTAGAAAGATACAACTTATTTGCAAGAAACAGACTTGATAAACGAGGAGGAGGTGTCGCATTGTATGTTAGAAAAGCGTATATCTGCACAGAGATTGACGCTTCAGAGACTGGGAGTTCTGTAGAAACTGGGTAAGAATACAAGGGGATCTGCTACCTTGGATCTAATCCTTATAAACAGGGAAGAAATGGTTGAGGAGGTAAGAGTGGCTGGGACCCTAGGAGGTAGTGACCATGCTATTTTAGAATTTTGGATAACAAGAGGAGGAAGACCTGTGAAGACTCAGACGTCAAGGTTAGATTTCAGAAAGGCAGATTTTAAGGGACTCAGAAAGAGAATTGGAGGGATCCAATGACTGGATATCCTTAAGGACAAAAATGTCCAGGAAGGATGGCAAATCTTGAAAAATGAGATTCTCAAAGCACAATTGTTAACAATTCCGAAAAGAGTGAAGAATGGGAAGCATTTAAGGAAACCAGGATGGATGAACACAGAACTTAAACACATGCTAAAAAGGAAGAAAGAAATGTTTATCAAATGGAAAAAGGGAGGCATATCTAAAGAAGAATATAATGCCGTCTGCAGAACCTGCAGGGCACAAATCAGATTATCTAAAGCTGACAATGAATTAAGGCTTGCAAGTGACATCAAAAGCAACAAAAAAGGATTTTGGGGATACGTCAAAAGTAAAAGAAAAGTCAAAGATGCTATAGGATTTTTACAGGATGAAATGATGAAATGGTAAGACAGGATGTTGAGAAGGCTGAACTGTTAAATTCCTATTTTGCATCTGTTTTCTCTCAGAAAGGAAATGTAACATCAACTGATCTTCACTGTCCTATTAAAGGAATAGAAGAATCCAGGATATCTATAAACAGAAAGACAGTGAGGAAACACTTAGCTAACCTAAATGAATTCAAGTCTCCAGGTCCAGATGAATTACACCCCAGAGTACTGAAGGAGATAGCAGAAGAAATTCTTGAACCACTGTCCATAATCTTTGAAAATTCTTGGAGAACAGGAGAAGTCCCAGAAGACTGGAGAAGAGCAAATATTGTTCCTATCTTTAAAAAGGGGAAGAAGGTGGACCCAGGGAACTACAGGCCGGTGAGTCTGACTTCTATACCAGGAAAGATCTTTGAACAAATTATTAAAGAACATGTATGCAAGTACCTGGATAAGAATGAATTGATTAAACAGAGTCAGCATGGGTTTGTAACTAATAAGTCATGTCAGACTAATTTAGTTTCCTTCTATGACAGAATCACTGACTGGGTGGATCAGGGAAATGCTGTAGATATAGTATATCTTGACTTCAGCAAAGCATTTGACAAAGTATCTCACACAATCCTTATTGAAAAAATGACTAAGTATGGAATGGACAAGGCAACTGTTAGGTGGGGTCATAACTGGCTTAGTGATCGGACCCAAAGAGTGGTCGTAAATGGCTGCACATCCAGTTGGAAGAATGTATCAAGTGGGGTACCACAAGGCTCTGTTTTGGGCCCTGTATTGTTCAACATCTTTATCAATGATTTAGATGAAGGAATTGAGGGTAAACTGATCAAATTTGCTGGTGATGACACAAAGCTAGGAGGGGTAGCTAATACTAGAGAAGAGAGACAGAGGATTCAAAAAGATATAAATAAACTGGAGCAGTGGGCACCATCTAACAGAATGGATTTTAACAGGGAAAAATGCAAAGTACTACATCTGGGCAATAAAAATGAAAAAAGCATATACAAAATGGGAGGAATAGGGCTAAGTAACAGCACATGTGAAAAAGACTTGGGTATACTAATTGATCACAGACTGAACATGAGTCAACAGTGTGATGCAGCAGCAAAAAAGGCAAATGCAATTCTAGGATGTATCAACAGAAGCATACAGTCTAGATCACGTGAGGTCATTACTGCCCTCTACTCCTCTTTGGTCAGACCTCATCTGGAATACTGTGTCCAGTTTTGGGCACCACATTTTAAAAAAGACATCAACAAACTGGAGCAAGTTCAGAGAAGAGCAACCAGAATGGTGACCGGTCTGCAAACCATGTCCTATGAGGAACGGTTGCAGGATTTGGGAATATTTAGCTTGCAAAAAAGAAGACTGAGAGGAGACTTAATAGCTGTCTACAAATATCTCAAGGGCTGTCACATAGTAGAAGGATCATCTTTATTCTCATTTGCACAAGGAAAGACTAGAAGCAATGGGATGAAACTGAATGGGAGGAGACACAGATTAGATATTAGAAAAAACTTTTTGACAGTTATGGTGATCAATGAGTGGAACAGGCTGCCACGAGAGGTGGTGAGTTCTCCTTCAATGGAAGTCTTCAAACAGAGTCTGGACAGACATCTGTCTGGGATGATTTAGAGAATCCTGCTTTGAGCAGGGGGTTGGACCAGATGGCCCAGGAGGTCCCTTCCAACTCTACTATTCTATGATTCTATGTTTCTGCCTTGAAATGAGGTTTATTGTACTAGCAGAACATGCGCAATCTGCATTCAAACAAAATTTGACAGGTGCATAAGTATGGCCACCCTTATCATTTTCTTGTTTTAAATACTCCTACCTACTTTTTACTGACTTACTAAAGCACTTTTTTGGGTTTTGTAACCTCATTGAGCTTTGAACTTCATAGCCAGGTGTATGCAATCATGAGAAAAGCTACTTAAAGTCCTGTGGACTGATGAAACCAAGATTGAGTTGTTTGGTCATACAAAAAGGCGTTATGCATGGCGTCAAAAAAACACAGCATTCCAAGAAAAACACTTGCTACCCACAGTAAAATTTGGTGGAGGTTCCATCATGCTTTGGGGCTGTGTGGCCAATGCCGGCACCGGGAATCTTGTTAAGGTTGAGGGACGCATGGATTCCACTCAGTATCAGCAGATTCTTGACAATAATGTTCAAGAATCAGTGACAAAGTTGAAGTTACGCAGGGGATGGATCTTTCAGCAAGACAATGATCCAAAACACCGCTCCAAATCTACTCAGGCATTCATGCAGAGGAACAATTACAATGTTCTGGAATGGCCATCCCAGTCCCCAGATCTGAATATCATTGAACATCTGTGGGATCATTTGAAGAGGGCTGTCCATGCTCGGCGACCATCAAACTTAACTGAACTGGAATTGTTTTGTAAAGAGGAATGGTCAAAAATACCTTCATCCAGGATCCAGGAACTCATTAAAAGTTACAGGAAGCGACTAGAGGCTGTTATTTTTGCAAAAGGAGGATCTACTAAATATTAATGTCACTTTTCTGGTGAGGTGCCCATACTTATGCACCTGTCAAATTTTGTTTGGATGCAAATTGCACATTTTCTGTTAGGACAATAAACCTCATTTCAAGGCAGAAACATTACAGTGTCCAATAGTTATTAGATATATCAAACTGAAACAGCTGTTGCAAAAACACCAATTTTTATAAAACATTAAGCTTAAGATTAATAGGGGTGCCCAAACTTTTTCATATAACTGTACATTATATAGGTGAAACTGCGACTGCGGTATGTACGTTATATAGGTTATATCACTGTGTAATATACTGCGACCGCTGTGTATAGCCCATATAGGGCAGCCGCAGTGTATATGTGTGTGTGTGTATATATAGTGTATATATATATATATATATTGTAAGCTTTTCAAGGGATATAGCTCTGGGATCGCCGTCCGGGTAGACGGAGTGGCACGGAAACAGTTCATTCACAGACAGCAGTTCTGGTAAAAACTGGCCGCAACCAGTTTTATTAAAGTCCACAGCAAACAGAACATAAGCAAAACCAAATCATAAACATAAGCCCTGGGCTTGTCCAGCCACTTACTACACTTAGATAGATTTCCCTCTCTATCCGGGACCAGACTCTAACAGCCTGTCCCCAAAACAACACATATGTTCAGCATTTACCAGCATGGAGTTTCACAGAGTCTAAATATAAGAACGCTAACCAGCTCACCGGTTTGTAGAAGCACGGATCCTCCGCTTGATCAAACGTGAAGATACATGAGAAAATGAAGGAAAAAGGGATCCAGCTTCAATAAAATCTTCATCTTTATTGATTCATAAAAACATGAATAATGGCATGCTCCTGGACAAGCTCAGGACAAGGCTACGCGTTTCGATCACAGGGATCTTTATCACAGCTGACATATTCAGACAAAGGCACATATTTAAGACAAAGGAAGACCAATCACGATCAGAAAAAATGTCATGTGATTTTTGACAAGTCCTTTAACAATTTTCACATAACGAATAAAGAAAAAAACAAACAAAAAAAAAAAAAAACAATATTTGCACAAATAAAATCAATGCAAAGAAATAAAATTAATAATGGAACATCAATTCGTTTCTTTTGTTGAGACCAAATGGATGTCTGGTATGTAGATTAAAGATCCAGAAAGCTTCACGTGTGAGGAGTCGCTGACGTGCATCTCCACCTCGGGCATACAGGTTAACACTTTCAATACCTGTGACTTGGAAGGAAGAAACATTGCGAGCATGCTGAAAAATAAAATGTTTAGCAGCAGCAGAAATATTGCGATTCGAAGAAACATTCTTTACATCCTGCAAATGTTCAGCGATCCTGATTTTTAGTTTCCTAGTAGTGCAGCCTATATAAGATAAATTGCAAGTAGTGCACATAATTTTATATACCACATAGCATGAATTACAATTGATATATTTGTTAATGATATAAATCGCAGTGCTGTCATTATTTTCAAAGGTTTTCGTTACACAAACATATTTGCAAAGTGCACATCTATTGTGGCCACATTTATAAAAACCTTTATGTTCTAACCACGATGTTTTATGAGAAGAGAAATTATTACTGAACATGCTTGGAGAAACTTTGTTACCAATAGATGGCGCTTTCCTTGAAACAACATTAATACCTGATGAAAGAATGTCAGCAAGAGAGGGATCTTCATATAAAATAGGCAGCGATCTCAAAATGATTTTTTTGATGTCCCCAAATTGAGGACTATATTGAGCACAAAAATATGGTTTCACTGCAAGATCATTTTTTTGTTGTCGCCCTCCACTAATGAGATCCTCTCTGTTTTTATTACTTACAATTGTTCGTGCTCTTTTTAATGACCATTTAGGATAATTTCTGTTTTTTAATTTTGTATCCACACAATTAAATTCCGTTTCCAAAGCTGTAGGATCGCTGCAGTTTCTCAAAATTCTGGTATATTCACCCAAAGGAATCGATTTAATAGTATGTTTGGGGTGACTGCTTGCTGCATGCAAGATAGAATTACCAGCACAAGGTTTGCTGAACGTTTTAGTAATGATAACAGAGTCATGTACCCCATATAAATCAAGATCCAAAAAAGAAATTTTGTTATGATGAAATTTATGAGTAAAATGTATGTTGAATGAATTAGAATTGATTAATCAATAAATCCGGATATGGCAGGTACATCACCACTCCAAATGATGAGTAAATCATCAATATATCTACCATACCAAGCAATCGAGTCAATAAATGGATTAGTAGCTGAAAAAATAAAAAAATATTCCCAATATGACATAACAAGATTAGCTAGGGATGGCGCGAATTTCGCACCCATCGCCACGCCAGATTTTTGTAAAAAAAATTTATTGTCAAATGAGAAAAAATTGTGGGTTAATAAAAATTGAATAACTTGTAAAATATAATTAATGAGATCCTGGGAATAATTACTGAATTTCGTTAAGACAAACTGCAGCGCTGTCATGGCAACATTGTAAGGTATACAGGTATATAAAGAAGTCACATCACAACATAACCAAGTATTTTCTTTAGACCAGATTTTCTTGGAAAACATTCTCAGCACTTCTTTAGAATCTTTAATATAACCAGGAGTGATTTGTACTAGTGGTTGAAGTAGTGAGTCAACCCATTCACCCAGATGTTCATTTAAAGATCCAATCCCTGAGACAATAGGTCTCATGGGGGGGATTTTCATATCCTTGTGAATTTTTGGGAGACCATGCATGATAGGGATAATAGGATGAGACACTGTGAGATAATCAGTTTGTTTTTTGGTTAAAATGCCAAGGCTGAAACCCTCATTGATAATTTGGATAATCTCACTTTTAAATTTATCAGTAGGATTTGTATGGAGTTTTTCATATACATCACTGTCAGACAAGAGAGACATAATTTGAGAATGATAATCCTCTTTATTCAGGATGACTACCATGCCACCCTTGTCCGACATTTTAATTATTATATCTGACATACTTTTGATCTCATCTAATGCAGTTTTCTGGGCTTTTGTTAAATTGGAATGATTTCTGCTGCTGCCCATTTTAACCCTATCATGCAGGATTTTTAAATCCCTCTCTATCACCTCCTGGTATTTAGTCATGCAATCAGGCCTGGATTGAATGGGATAAAAAGAGGGATTTTTTGTTTTAAACACAGGTGCATGAATGGTATCAGATTCATTATCATAGGAATGAGTAGACAAACTAAACAAAGTGTTGAGAGATACCTGTTCTCTGAAAGACAAGTCAGTAAATTCATTATTATATGTCAGCGACTCCTGCAAAGGGGTCTCATCAGAATGATTTAAAAAATGCTTTTTGATGGTAAGGTCTCGCATAAACTTATTGACGTCCAAAATAGTAGAAAAAAGATTGAAATTCTGATCGGGCACAAAATTCAGACCTAAGGACAAAACATCTAATTGCGTTTTGGTAAAGTCTCGTGCAGATAAATTCAAGACATTATCATGGTTTATTATTTGCGATAATTCTTCCTGCGGCGTGTAATCATGACATGATCTTTGTCGGTGTTTTCTGCCACCCCGCCTTTTACGTTTTTTGAATGACGAAAAAACTTTGTGGTGTGAACACTGTCATTAGAGGAAACACTCAGATTATTGTCAGATGAATCCAACTCAGAGGATGTAAAACAGACATGTGATTTAGATACCGGTTCATTGAGAGCATGGTTGCGTTTTAAAATAGATTTAGGAGTTCTATGACCCCGCTCCCAATGGCCCCAGTCATAGACTTTCTTGGTTGAATAGTCTCTTAGATCACGAGAAAATTTTCTTTTTTTCCGGTCCATGATATCCTTTTCTAGGCTAGAGACATTATCTTGCATTTTAGCCACAAGTGAGTCATACTGAGTCAACGATTTAAATTCAGTGAGCGCAGTATCTGCATCATTCATTTGTTTCTGAATATCCTCCAATTTATTACTCTCATATTTGACTATGAGTTGCATTAGTTTGGAAGAACAATTACTGAGTATCTGATTCCACTCTTCAATGAAAATGTCAGAAAAAATTGTAGTGGGGATTTTTTTAATACGAAGCCCCCTTGGAATCATATCTTTAGCTAGATAATTTTGGAGGGTAGTATGATCCCACCACAACTTTGTTTCTTGAAGCAAAAGTTTTTCCATTTTGTTGATATTTTCATTCAGATCAGGCATGTCTGGAATTTCGTTAATATCACCAGAAAACACTTGTGCCGCTTTGACAGATCTGTCTTGAACAAAAATAGATGCCATAATAAAGCTGGTGCCTGAGCTTAATGACTGAGTCCACTTTCAAAATACTTGAAAATATTGAGCATGAAACCGGGGGCACGGTAATCAAAAGTACAAATATAAGAATGCTAACCAGCTCACCGGTTTGTAGAAGCACGGATCCTCCGCTTGATCAAACGTGAAGATACATGAGAAAATGAAGGAAAAAGGGATCCAGCTTCAATAAAATCTTCATCTTTATTGATTCATAAAAACATGAATAATGGCATGCTCCTGGACAAGCTCAGGACAAGGCTACGCGTTTCGATCACAGGGATCTTTATCACAGCTGACATATTCAGACAAAGGCACATATTTAAGACAAAGGAAGACCAATCACGATCAGAAAAAATGTCATGTGATTTTGACAAGTCCTTTAACAATTTTCACATAACGAATAAAGAAAAAAACAAACAAAAAAAAAAAAAAACAATATTTGCACAAATAAAATCAATGCAAAGAAATAAAATTAATAATGGAACATCAATTCGTTTCTTTTGTTGAGACCAAATGGATGTCTGGTATGTAGATTAAAGATCCAGAAAGCTTCACGTGTGAGGAGTCGCTGACGTGCATCTCCACCTCGGGCAGACAGGTTAACACTTTCAATACCTGTGACTTGGAAGGAAGAAACATTGCGAGCATGCTGAAAAATAAAATGTTTAGCAGCAGCAGAAATATTGCGATTCGAAGAAACATTCTTTATATCCTGCAAATGTTCAGCGATCCTGATTTTTAGTTTCCTAGTAGTGCAGCCTATATAAGATAAATTGCAAGTAGTGCACATAATTTTATATACCACATAGCATGAATTACAATTGATATATTTGTTAATGGTATAAATCGCAGTGCTGTCATTATTTTCAAAGGTTTTCGTTACACAAACATATTTGCAAAGTGCACATCTATTGTGGCCACATTTATAAAAACCTTTATGTTCTAACCACGATGTTTTATGAGAAGAGAAATTATTACTGAACATGCTTGGAGAAACTTTGTTACCAATAGATGGCGCTTTCCTTGAAACAACATTAATACCTGATGAAAGAATGTCAGCAAGAGAGGGATCTTCATATAAAATAGGCAGCGATCTCAAAATGATTTTTTTGTTGTCCCCAAATTGAGGACTATATTGAGCACAAAAATATGGTTTCACTGCAAGATCATTTTTTTGTTGTCGCCCTCCACTAATGAGATCCTCTCTGTTTTTATTACTTACAATTGTTCGTGCTCTTTTTAATGACCATTTAGGATAATTTCTGTTTTTTAATTTTGTATCCACACAATTAAATTCAGTTTCCAAAGCTGTAGGATCGCTGCAGTTTCTCAAAATTCTGGTATATTCACCCAAAGGAATCGATTTAATAGTATGTTTGGGGTGACTGCTTGCTGCATGCAAGATAGAATTACCAGCACAAGGTTTGCTGAACGTTTTAGTAATGATAACAGAGTCATGTACCCCATATAAATCAAGATCCAAAAAAGAAATTTTGTTATGATGAAATTTATGAGTAAAATGTATGTTGAATGAATTAGAATTGATATAATCAATAAATCCGGATATGGCAGGTACATCACCACTCCAAATGATGAGTAAATCATCAATATATCTACCATACCAAGCAATCGAGTCAATAAATGGATTAGTAGCTGAAAAAATAAAAAAATATTCCCAATATGACATAACAAGATTAGCTAGGGATGGCGCGAATTTCGCACCCATCGCCACGCCAGATTTTTGTAAAAAAAATTTATTGTCAAATGAGAAAAAATTGTGGGTTAATAAAAATTGAATAACTTGTAAAATATAATTAATGAGATCCTGGGAATAATTACTGAATTTCGTTAAGACAAACTGCAGCGCTGTCATGGCAACATTGTAAGGTATACAGGTATATAAAGAAGTCACATCACAACATAACCAAGTATTTTCTTTAGACCAGATTTTCTTGGAAAACATTCTCAGCACTTCTTTAGAATCTTTAATATAACCAGGAGTGATTTGTACTAGTGGTTGAAGTAGTGAGTCAACCCATTCACCCAGATGTTCATTTAAAGATCCAATCCCTGAGACAATAGGTCTCATGGGGGGGATTTTCATATCCTTGTGAATTTTTGGGAGACCATGCATGATAGGGATAATAGGATGAGACACTGTGAGATAATCAGTTTGTTTTTTGGTTAAAATGCCAAGGCTGAAACCCTCATTGATAATTTGGATAATCTCACTTTTAAATTTATCAGTAGGATTTGTATGGAGTTTTTCATATACATCACTGTCAGACAAGAGAGACATAATTTGAGAATGATAATCCTCTTTATTCAGGATAACTACTGTTAGAGTTAAATTCAGTATTTCTTCTCAAGGCCTTGGGAAGCTGAGGCATAGCAGAAGGGAAGATAAGAAAGGAATGTTCCTTCATTAATAAATACTCCTCCTGACATGAAGAGATACTCTGTGCTAGGAGCGAAAATCAGGGGCTAAAGGCAAAGATGGAAAGTTTGGTTAGAAAACAGTATGTTACGTGCTAAGTTGTATTAACTGCCATATATGGTAATTCCGCTTCCTGCTTCAGGGGTGTATATAAGCCCCTTCATTAGCAATAAAGAGTAGAGTATATTGACGCACCCTTTGGTTTGTGTCTTATTTTCTCTGGTACCACATTCCGAGGAGGAAAGGGTTAACAAGATAACAGCGACGACAGCCTGGCGCCCGAACAGGGGACTGAGTTAATCTACTCTGAGGAAGCCCGACCGGGCCGGAGACGTGGGATGAGCGGAGCCTTCTGTTGGTGATATACATACAGCGCTGGGGTAAGAATACTTATTATATTCTACCCAAAATCTATATCACTGTATAGTGGACTCCCTCCTCCCCGAGCGGTCGGCTTTCCAGGTAATTCACAGGTATTCCTGGCTCAGGTCCCTTTGAACCAGTAGACCCTCAGATTAATTGTCAGTCCTGCCTTTCCTCCTTTGAATAATGACAGTATGGATCCAATGATTGTGTTGTGGTTTTGTCTTGGTGTCTGTGTGATTGGATTGTTCATTTGGTTGGCGTACAAATATTGAAGAGCGAGCAGTGAAATGGTTCAGAAACCTTTGTGGCCCATTGTCTAAGTGACGCAACTGTCTTGGTGACAGGGTCTTGGTGACGCAATTGTCTTGATGACAAACTTGTCTTGGTGACAAGAGAATCTCTTCTAGGTGAGGAGATATATATAAAATGGGGAACCAAAAAATGCCAAGGAAGGCATTTCTGCTAAAGATTTAGTTGTGCGCAGAGATTGTGAAAAGCAGGCATGAATGAAAACGGAGAATTGAACAGTGATAAATGGAAAAGGTTCTTTAGCTCACATCATGGATGGTTGAGAGACAAAGGACTGTTGAAAACAGTGAACCTGTGGATGAGTGCGTGTGATTACTTAGAGGGCAAGACTGAAGAATTGGGAGACGGACGTTACGGACTGACAAAAACAGGGATGACTGATTTACCCTCCTGTCTGCTTCCCCCCCCCCTGGACAGTAGTGTTATACAGACCATGGAGCCCTACAGAGCAGTTGGCTCTAATAAAGCAACTAGACAGGATCTGCAAGCGCTTAGAAGAAGGGAAATTGGCAGATGAAGCTAGATACGATAGACTGATAGATGAGACATACAAGTGCTATGTGTGTAGGACCACACCTGACAATGCAGAAGTCAGTGACAGCAAGCAGAGATAAGTTCTGGCAGCAGCGAGATGGCATTTTGCTTTAGACCAAGGTCATTCTACAGATAAGGAAACTGCAGGCTGTGGGAGAGAGGACACACAAACTACGCAGTGGTTTGACCAGCCCCTCCCGTCGGGTATTCGTGAGGATGCACAGGGTTTTAGTCAAATTTGTTGAATATGTTTTTAGAATAGACACAGTACGTAAGAATCGAAGGGCTAGGCATGTGAATAGAAGGTCAGAGTACGTGAGAAGAAAGATAGACAGGCAGAGAAAGTAAGTAGACCAGATTGGAGATCAGTTAAAGCAGAGGATCTAGCGAGAATAGCACAGGGGGCACAACATGATTTAGCGCAGGCAAAAAGAGGTAGCTTGCACATGAACCCCTTGTCTCCCTACCCCCCCACTCCTAATTGCACAGTGCAGGTGAACCTACCAGGGGGATATGAGGTTGAGTTCCAAGTGGACACGGGGGCAGACAATTCAGTAATTACAGAAAGAGGACTGGCCATTTGGGAAAAGTGATTTCTCCCACCATGTTATAGCGACTCCTTATAACTCTCCAGCTATCCTGCTCCCCGTCACTAAAAAGATTCCCCTGCAAATTCAAGGAACCACTGTACACACACAGTTAATGGTGTCACCACGGGGTCAATGTAATTTTTTTAGGAAGTGATGTGTTGTCACAATTGCAAGCACATATTGAGTATCATCCTGATGGAACTGTCACTATGACACCAGGATTGAAGCCGAGCACTCTTTGTAAAATCATGTCGCTAGACGTTACTAGTATAGAGGACACAAATGAATTTCCTTCAATGTTGGAAGGTGTGATACCGCATGATTTCTGGGCTTCAGATAAAACAGATGTGGGCAGATTAAGGGTGCAGCCAGTCAGCAGATTACAGAAACTGGTAGCAAGTGATGTTAAAACCTAGCCCCCACCTTCGGCAGCAGGCCTGCAGCTAGGTTCTTATCAGTAGCCTTAACAGAAAAAAAAACTCCAGCTTCCCCCTTCAACTACGAGATTTAACTCTCTATGTATTGGCTGGTACAATATATATATATATGTATATATATATATATACACTTTTGTTCCAGATATCTCAGGAAGCTGCTTGGTTCACAGTTATTGATTTTGCCAATGTTATTTTTATAATATGTTGATGACTTACTGATTTGTGCCCCCTCCAGGAAACAGTGCCGCAGTGCAACGATATCACTCATGTTGTTTCTGTACCAATCTGGATGTAAAGCGTCAAAGGATAAGCTGCAATTTTGTAAATCTTCAGTTATCTTTTTGGGACATTGCATTACACCAGGGGCGCGACATCTGACCCGCGCTCGCAAAGAAGCTGTACAGAACTTTCCTATGCCTGTTAATGTTGCCGCTCTTAGGACATTTCTTGGACTGGTTTCCTATTGCAGGCAGTGGATTCATGCTGTATCAATCCTCATGCAGTCTCTCTATGACTGTATCACCATTGTGCCTTTTAAACTAACTCCTGAAGGTATAGACTGTTTTTATTCTCTCAAAAACAGGATTGTGGCAGCTCCAGCGCTAGGAACCCCCAACTATGAACTACCATTCACCCTGTATCTCCACGAACAGCAGGGACACGCGGCAGGGGTATTGACTTAGTTACATGGTGACAATCAAAGGCCTGTAGCCTATTTCAGTGGAAGACTAGATGCAGTGGCTAGAGGTGCCCCGTCCTGTGTACGGGCAGTACATGCTGTAGGACTATTGCTTCACAAATCGTCAGATATCGTTTTGATCATCCACTGACAGTACTTACACCTCATGATGTATACACCATACTGAACCAGGTGCAACCGGCACACCTTTCAGCTGCATGTCACCTTCGATTGCAATGTGCACTTTTAATGCCTCCAAATGTTTCTTTGCAGAGATGTACCACACTTAATCCTGCCATGTTGTTACCTCTCTCGGATCTAAAGGAGGGGTCAGGTCAGGTATTGTACAAAGAAGATCCAAGAGAGGAGATTCCTCATGACTGTGTTCAGCTTATGGCACAAGAAACAGCAGGTCTACCCACAGTGTTTGAAACTGAGAGACTTAATGCTGATTTTGAATTTTTTGTAGATGGATCTCGCCACCAAGATGACTCAGGTACCTTCCACACCAGGTATGCCATCGTCTCCCTGAATGCAGTGATCAAAGCAGAACCAATGCTCCCACATCAGTCGGCCCAGGAGGCTGAATTTAAGGCTCTGACCGAGGCCTGTAAGATAGCTGAAGGTAGAATTGTTAACATCTACACAGATTCTAGATACGCATTCGGTATAGCTCATGATTTTGGTCCAATTTGGAAATCTAGAGGATTCCTGACGGCAGCAGGACATCCCATTAAAAATGCTGACGCAGTCCAGCAGTTAATTGATGCATTACAATTACCAAAAAAAAGGTAGCTGTCATAAAAGTTAAAGCACATACCAGACGCACTGATCAGGTGAGTAAAGGAAACGCAATGGCCGATGCAGCAGCAAAAACAGCAGCCAGTAGACCACTCCAAGGGGTAGCGATGCACCAGGTAAGCGCTCCCAAAAATCCCTTTGTGTCGGAGGATGACTTAGCCCAGATGCAGGCTCAGGTGCGCCAGGAGGAAGTAGAAAAGTGGGAAAAAGAAGGTGCATGTCTGAATGCAGCAACTGGGATATGGGGAAGAGGGATGCGTTGATGCCTTCCAAGAGCGTTGTACCCTGCGGTCGCCCAGATGTTACATGGGCCAACCCACCAGTCCAAAACTGCTGTAATGAGCGTGATGCAGAAGCATTGGGTAGCACCAGGCTTTTCCACCTGTATAGAAGGTTTGATCCAGGGATGCATGGTATGTGCTACACATAATAAGAGAAGGGTAGTCAAGACACCACCCAAACACGCCCCTCGGCCCTTCTATTCTTTCCAGAGACTGCAGATTGATTATATTCAGCTGCCAAAAATCAGGGTCATGGGAGTACGTGTTGGTGTGTTTTTGATTTATTCTCAGGTTGGCCGGAGGCTTTCCCGATTGCCAAGGCTACGGCTGCGGCAACCGCAAAGAAGCTGCTTGCGGAGGTGGTGTGCAGGTATGGAGTACCAGAGGTGATCGAAAGTGACAGAGGTACACATTTCACAGGTGAAATAATTAATGAAGTCTTGACAGCTCTGGGAATTCAACAAGCTTTTCATACCCCATATCATCCACAAAGCAGTGGAAAAGTAGAAAGACTAAATGGGACATTGAAGTTAAAAATCCAAAAGGCCATGGCTGAAACAGGGAAATCTTGGCCTGAATGTTTACCATTAGCCCTATACTCAGTAAGGTACACTCCAAATAGAAAAACTGGACTTTCTCCGTATGAAGTACTATTTGGCAAAGTGCCTAGCTTAGGATGTTTCTTTCCCCAAGCACTGGAAATGAGTAACTATGTATTAAGCTCATATGTAAGGGATTTGCATAAAAGACTCAAAAAAGTACATGATAATGTCTTCAGTTCTCTTCCAGATCCGAACCAGGATCCTGGGAGTCACAGCTTGCAGCCCGGAGACTGGGTAGTCATTAAAAGACACGTGAGAGAGAGTCTGGATCCGAGATTTGATGGACCTTTTCAAGTTCTACTGACGACAAGTACCGCAGTCAAGCTACAAGGCAAGGAAACTTGGATCCACGCATTGCATTGTAAGAAGATCCTTGGAGAGCCTCCAGAAGAGGAATGATGCTACTAATGACATTTGCTTGCATCCTTGCAGTAACGGATGCTTGGAACAGACTTAGCCGAGTAGATGGTGATAACAGATTCATTAGACACCACTTAGTTTTAGTGGATGGACTGAAAGAACAAAACCAAACTGTTGCAAACTGTTGGATTTGTACATTACATAAACGATCTGCAGACAATAGACCTCGCCCAAATGGGAGACCACACATAGTGGAGATGGGGATAGCAAATAAATTTTTCAGTGCATTATTCATCTACCCTATGATAACACAGACATGGGATAAGTTGGTAGAATCCACAGATTACCTAGATGATCAAATATGGGATATTTTAGATATCATGAATGGGTCCCTTGCAGTACAGAACCAGCTAATTATTGTTACTAACCAACATACCCTCGTGTTAGATTACTTGACTGCAGCTCAAGGAGGGATGTGCCAGATTATTGGACCTGCATGTTGTCATTATATTGATAATTCTAGTGTTTTAACCCTTAAACATAAGCTAGAGGATGTCATACAGTTAAGGAAACTATATGATGAGGCAAATCTGAAGAATCAAGATTCATGGTGGGCAAATACTTTCTCCTTTCTTAACCCCGCAAATTGGTTCAAAGGCATAGGGGGATGGCTGACTGGGATAATACAAGCTGGCCTACAGGTTTTATTGATATGTCTTGCTATCTATTTAGTTTTTAAAATTTGTTTGATGTGTATTAGACGATGTACTAGGACAAAGAGGAGGTATGAAGATGTGTATTGATCAAATGAAGGAAAAAAAGGAGGGGATGTTAGAGTTAAATTCAGTATTTCTTCTCAAGGCCTTGGGAAGCTGAGGCATAGCAGAAGGGAAGATAAGAAAGGAATGTTCCTTCATTAATAAATACTCCTCCTGACATGAAGAGATACTCTGTGCTAGGAGCGAAAATCAGGGGCTAAAGGCAAAGATGGAAAGTTTGGTTAGAAAACAGTATGTTACGTGCTAAGTTGTATTAACTGCCATATATGGTAATTCCGCTTCCTGCTTCAGGGGTGTATATAAGCCCCTTCATTAGCAATAAAGAGTAGAGTATATTGACGCACCCTTTGGTTTGTGTCTTATTCTCTCTGGTACCACATTCCGAGGAGGAAAGGGTTAACAAGATAACAGCGACGACACTACCATGCCACCCTTGTCCGACATTTTAATTATTATATCTGACATACTTTTGATCTCATCTAATGCAGTTTTCTGGGCTTTTGTTAAATTGGAATGATTTCTGCTGCTGCCCATTTTAACCCTATCATGAAGGATTTTTAAATCCCTCTAAATCACCTCCTGGTATTTAGTCATGCAATCAGGCCTGGATTGAATGGGATAAAAAGAGGGATTTTTTGTTTTAAACACAGGTGCATGAATGGTATCAGATTCATTATCATAGGAATGAGTAGACAAACTAAACAAAGTGTTGAGAGATACCTGTTCTCTGAAAGACAAGTCAGTAAATTCATTATTATATGTCAGCGACTCCTGCAAAGGGGTCTCATCAGAATGATTTAAAAAATGCTTTTTGATGGTAAGGTCTCGCATAAACTTATTGACGTCAAAATAGTAGAAAAAAGATTGAAATTCTGATCGGGCACAAAATTCAGACCTAAGGACAAAACATCTAATTGCGTTTTGGTAAAGTCTCGTGAAGATAAATTCAAGACATTATCATGGTTTATTATTTGCGATTGGTCTTCCTTTGTCTTAAATATGTGCCTTTGTCTGAATATGTCAGCTGTGATAAAGATCCCTGTGATCGAAACGCGTAGCCTTGTCCTGAGCTTGTCCAGGAGCATGCCATTATTCATGTTTTTATGAATCAATAAAGATGAAGATTTTATTGAAGCTGGATCCCTTTTTCCTTCATTTTCTCATTTCACAGAGTCTCCTCCTTGTGTCTGAAGGCATATCCAACGTCCAGACTTGAGAGAGCTCCCCTCCTATTCAGCAGCTATCTGCATGGATTCTCACAGAGACTACTCCTGTGTCCGGGGTACATCGAGCACCCAGACTGAGACAGCTCATACTCCTGGAGACTCCTTCTTGTGCCTGGACTCCTTGTCCAGACTAAGCGAGCTCTCTGTCTGTGTTCGCAGACACCTACTTCTGGTCTCCTAATTAACAGCTGAGTGGTTTCAGGCCTGAGCTGCAAGTGTGTACTGAATGTAAGGTGTAGTGACCTTTCTCTACCACTAGGTTTACAAAGCCATACATTTCCCTTATACCAGTCAGCAAAGTATCTAGGTGAAATGTACACCCCATTCAACACACATACTCTCACTGTCTCACATATCCCCCCCCTCTTCTCCAGACCGGAGGGCTGGTCATCCAGACCGGAGGGCTGGTCAACAATCCAAAAGAGACAGTGAACTCTGGACCAGTCATGGCCCTCATCAGCTTCATCTTCACTACTGTCATCTGTATCTTCACCTGAGCCATAGCCAACATCAGCTTTCTCTTCATCTGAAGCATCTGCACTACCCTGTACCCTCCCAGGCCTATGCTCTCCTGCGGGTATCCTGCACGGTTTCATCTTGACCTTAGGGCCGGGCTCAGTTTCGATATAGTGCCTGGCCAGAGAAGTACGACCCGGCACATCAGAACACTTCTGCTGACTCTTCCTCAGAAACTCACGTACCTCCTGTCCTTGGTGCACTGACCATTTGTCACCAACTATCACAGAAGGTATAGGGGATTTTTCACTTTTCTCTAGTTCCCCTTGAATCCTCTTTAGCACATCTATTTTCTTGAATATCGGTTGACTCATAAAGTCTATTTCACAGACCTTAAGCTCCTCTGCCATGGTCTCTGACCATTTTAAGCTACACTGTTCAAATGATTGGGACTGTAGAAGGAGCTGATCGTTTTTCTTTTGCAGTACACATAATTCATCCGCTAAGTCTCCAGCTGAATTGTAATGTTCTACCGTGACAACAGCATTCTTATATAGAGCCTTAGACTTATTGAGCAGCATTTGCTCTTGCAACGAAGAGATTCCCTGTATCCTTCCTTTTACTTCATTGACCTTCTCACGAAGATGCTCATGGCTTTCATCACACTCCTTCATCACAGTTTGGAGTTTTTTCTGAGAAGTCATCAATTCATCTGGTACCTGTTGGACGTCTTTTATGTCTTCGGCCCCTTCTTCAGGCTCTTCTGGTAGAACATGCTCAGAAGCCCTACCGTCAGTCTTACATTCTACCTCTTCAGTCACATCATTATGGTCTCCAATATTTCCATTTATTCCGGCTTTCAAGTTCTCCTTGATAGCTGCATCTGTGTACTCAGAACCCGCCGGATTCTTCTCTTCCACCACGTTCTGCATCCCATCTGAGCTCCCGTGTGTCTGTAGCAGCAATGGAGTGACACATCGCTTTTCCCATTTGTTGGGACGTGGCTCCGATGTAGACTCCATGAAAGTGCGCTTGAGCTCACCAATGCCAGCCTGATGTCTCAAAATCTCATCTTGTGATTTATCCAGATCCTTGGTGTCACTCGGGAACACCGCTGGGGCTCCGGGCGCCGAACTTCCAGCCTGAGCTTCACGAGTTGCAGCTACTGATCTGAACCGTAACCCGTCCATGCCGCTGTCTTCGGCAGAAACAGATTCCTGGACAGAGTCAGTCCCCATATCTTCAGTCTTGTTCCTCACAGCTTCACTTGAGACCTCAGCTTCTGATGAGGCATCTGGCTTGGTGACTACCACTTCTATGGCTCCTTCCACCTCTGCAGCATCTCCCTCAGAGTCCCTGGCATGATGCAGATCCACACCACACGTCGACAACTTCCCACTTCCAACAGCCTCCACTTGTGCTGTGTTCAGTCTCAGAGTTCTGCCTTCAAAGCGCAGCTCTCCTCCTTTCACCTTAGTCTTCGCCAGGGAACAGGCCAACTGTAAAACATCTTCAGATGCCATCTTCTGTCCGGCTGTAAGGTCAGCATCAGCTTTCGTCTCAGGACTCTCAACCTCCTCTGCTACCATGCCTTCCTCAATTGCACTGGTTGCTTTATTGTCATCAGATGATTCACTATCACTACCACTATCCCTGTCTGACCCCTTTTTCTCAGCCACATCCGGCTCACTTTCAGGGTTATATAATTCATTCTCATTCTCATCCTGCTCACTTTCAGGGGTATACAATTCATTCTCATTCACATCCTGATCTGGAACCTTAGTTAACATGTCATCCACAACATTAACTTCACCATCTGGTCCCTCAAGTATGTGACTATGTGACAAGCCCAGCACTATACTTCTATATAGCTCAGGTACTAGGAGCTGGCTCACGACCTCTCCCTGGACTTCAGTGTCCCTATACAACAGGTTAGTGTTTATGGCAACATGAGGAAACCTCTCCTCAGAGCCAGGCTCTTGGGAAACCTCATTTAGAACAATTATATTTTCCTGTGCCGTTTTAAGAGTGGGGTCTCGCCATTGTTCACTCTCAAAATTGTCACAGGACACAGGTAAGTCAGGGACACTCGGTTCCCGAGAACCACCATCCTCGTCTCCCACCATCACCTGCAAAGGAATTTCATCTCTATCACAGTCATCATCACTATCAATATCATTATCATGGTTATGATCAGTATCATCATCACTATCATGATCATCATCATTATCATTATCATCATCATCATCATTATCACATAAGTTTAACGGCCCACTAGCATTGTGTTCCGCCCCTCGGGACTGCGCACCCTCAGTAGGAGCGTCATCACACTGTCCATCAGAAACATTTTTCCCCAGAGATCCTTAGACCAGGGAAAGTCATTACCCAATATGACGGGGTGCACCAGGTTCTTCACTACCCCCACTTCACATGAAACCTCCCCGCGTTTGGGGATCAAGTCCACGACAGTCTCTGGGTAGACTTTGGTGTCTCCATGGACACACACCATACTCAGGTGTTTATCAGGGATGAAGTCCCTATCAATCAGGCTGTCACACACGGAAGTCACTGGACTCTCCGAGTCCAAGAGGGCCTGTGCTGGGCAGTCATTTACAACCACCGGGGACACCTGTGGTCCAGTCTCTTCGGCTGAGGTGGACACACACACAGGTTCTGCGCAGGGAGAGAGGGATCTGCCAACATCACAATCCATAGGCTCCCCCTCTATTGGACAGTTGGCTGCAATTTCACGACATCTCCAACACACTTTCCCACCCACATGACCCCAACAGCTGGAACGCTCTTACCGGGAGAGTTCGGCGTCCAGGAACTCTGAAGTGACGACCTCTCAGACGGCTGGTCACGGAGGCAGCCTTTGGTAGCGAAGGCCCTCTCCCTCAGGCTGACCAGACGAGGGGCGTCCGGGTGGTCTCGTTGTCCGACCTCCGGCTGTACCTCAGGAGGACGTGCGCTGGTGTAGCGGTCCACTATCACCTCCTTGATCCCATGAGCAGGGTTGCCGACGGCAGACTCCCAACTGCATCTCCAGTCATGAACTCCCCTGGCACGGGCTGTCACCGTAACACCCAGCCGGGCAAGAATCTCCGCTTTCAGCTTGGCATAGTCTCTGCTGTCCTGCTCGCTCAGGTCAGCACAGGCCCTTTGGGGTTCTCCAGTCAGATAGGGTGCGACCATCATGGCCCATTCAGATAGTGGCAGATTCTCCTTCTCTGCCAGTCCCTCAAATATAGTGAGATATGCCTCCACATCGTCATGAGGCGTCATCTTTTTCAGGGTCCGTCTTACCGCCTTCTTTACAGCGGACAATGCAGGTGACTTTGCCACATTACTTCGGGACGCGGCACCGAAATCCTTTTTTTGTGCTGCCATCTGCTCAACAAATAACCGGTTATTCTCCTGCTGCTGCTGCAGGAATTGCTGCTGGGCCTGCTGCATGCGCTGCTGGTGCTGCAGGCGCTGCCGCTCCATGCTCTGCTGCATGCTCCGCTGGGCCTGGACCAGGTACTCAACGAGCTCCTCCATACTGCCGGACTTATCTGTCTCAACCACGGCAGTCTTATGTTGCACATTAACTTGCGCCATTTGTTCAAACAGCGCCTCCATGCTGTCATCCATACTGTCAGACTTCTCTGTCTCAACAACGGCAGTCTTCACTCAAGACATACACACTCCACAGTCTTTTCCACAGAAACAGTGTGCAGACACTTTTTTTTTTTTTCCTTTGCAAAGTCTATTAGGGCTACTGTCTCTTTAAGACTGCTCCAACAGACGTTTCTCTTTTTTTTTTTTTTTTTTTCTCTGACACACTTTTTTTTTTCTCTGCTGCTGCTTCAACAGACTTCTCCTTTTATTGCTGTCTCTCGCCACTGTGCTGCACGCACATTCCAGCATCAATTGTAAGCTTTTCAGGGGATATAGCTCTGGGATCGCCGTCTGGGTAGACGGAGTGGCACGGAAACAGTTCATTCACAGACAGCAGTTCTGGTAAAAACTGGCCGCAACCAGTTTTATTAAAGTCCACAGCAAACAGAACATAAGCAAAACCAAATCATAAACATAAGCCCTGGGCTTGTCCAGCCACTTACTACACTTAGATAGATTTCCCTCTCTATCCGGGACCAGACTCTAACAGCCTGTCCCCAAAACAACACATATGTTCAGCATTTACCAGTCTGAAGGCATATCCAACGTCCAGACTTGAGAGAGCTCCCCTCCTATTCAGCAGCTATCCGCATGGATTCTCACAGAGACTACTCCTGTGTCCAGGGTACATCGAGCACCCAGACTGAGACAGCTCATACTCCTGGAGACTCCTTCTTGTGCCTGGACTCCTTGTCCAGACTAAGTGAGCTCTCTATATATACCTACAAGAAGGTCACCGTGGCTAGCGGGACTAACCCCCTGGCCAAAACATCAAAACCAAAAACAAAGACAAAAAAGTGGCTGTATGGTTTTTATAAAAAACACCCAAAAATGATTATCTAATCAAAGCATCTAATCCCATAAAAATGAGGATCAAAATAGTAAAAATGAGAAGCCACAAGCAGGGGGTTCAATCACAAAATGTTAAAGTTTATTATATATGTTAAACATGAATAAAAATATCGACAAGACAAAGTGTTCATGTGAGGGGTTAAATAACAGCTGAAGAAAACAGGTGTGCTGCAGTTGGACAGTTAGCACACATAGAGAAACAAAAGCGTCTCCCAACCAGTCTGCAGATGAATGGATAGCAAGATGTAGCAAGTAAAATTAAGACAATCAAATAACTTCATTAGTGCTGTACAGATTATATTGCCAAGAGAAATAATCAGGCTGCATAGTAGCTGCCAAGGGTTCACTGAAATGGCAAAACAATGAGCATATCGCAACTAATGAAAGCCAATGGGGGCTAGTAGTGCTGGAACAATTCAATCCAATATAAAACACAGCGAGCTACAAGCAGATAATGACAGCATGACTTAAATGTCTATTAAGCTCTCTGTCTGTGTTCGCAGACACCTACTTCTGGTCTCCTAATTAACAGCTGAGTGGTTTCAGGCCTGAGCTGCAAGTGTGTACTGAATGTAAGGTGTAGTGACCTTTCTCTACCACTAGGTTTACAAAGCCATACATTTCCCTTATACCAGTCAGCAAAGTATCTAGGTGAAATGTACACCCCATTCAACACACATACTCTCACTGTCTCACAATATATATATATACATATATACACACACACACACACACACACACACTGCGGCTGGCCTATGTGGGCTATACACAGCGGTCGTAGTATATTACACACACTACACTATGTTCCAAATTATTATGCAAATTGGTTTTAAGTGTCAGCGTTTTTTGTTTTTTTTGTTAATGAAACCCATTGATGGTATTGTGTCTCAGGGTTCTTTGGATAACTGAAATCAATCTCAGATACCTGTGATAATTAGTTTGCCATGTGAGCCCAATAAAAGGAAAACTGGATGTTCCACACTATTAAGCAGGCCAAAGTTTTCAAGTAACATGGGAAAGAAAAAGAATCTCTCTGCTGCTAAAAAGCATCAAATAGTGCAATGCCTTGGTCAAGGGATGAAAACATTAGATATTTCCCGAAAACTTAAGCTTGATCATCATACTGTTAAGAGATTTGTGGCTGATTCTGAGCACAGACGTGTTTGTGCTGATAAAGACAGAATGAGGAAGGTTTCCGCCAGGCAAGTTCATCGGATTAAGAGAGCAGCTGCTACAAAGCCATTGCAAACCAGCAAACAGATATTTGAAGCTGCTGGAGCCTCTGGAGTCCCTCGAACCTCAAGGTGTAGGATCCTTCTAAGGCAGGCGTCACACTTGCGAGTGTGATGCGAGTTAGTCGCACGACTTTTTCGTACCAACACCCGGCACGGCCGCCCGCTCTTGGACCCGAGTGTGCGGCTGCATAGAAATACATGCAGCCGTACACTCGGGTCCGAGAGCGGGCGGCCGTGCCAGGTGTTGATGCGTGAAAGTCGTGCGACTAACTCACATCACACTGGCAAGTGTGACGCCGGCCTAAGGCTTGCTGTGGTGCATAAACCTACTATTCGGCCACACCTAAACAGTGCTCACAAGCAGAGACGGTTGCAGTAGGCCCAGACATACATGAAGACTAATTGTCAAACAGTCTTGTTGATGAGTGTTGAGCAACCCTGGAAGGTCCAGATGGATGGAGTAGTGGATGGTTGGTGGATGGCCACCATGTCCCAACAAGGCTGCTACGTTAGCAAGGAGGTGGAGGAGTCATGATTTGGGCCGGAATCATGGGGAAACAGCTGGTAGGGCCCTTTAAGGTTTCTGAAGGTGTGAAAATGACCTCTGCAAAGTATATAGAGTTTCTGACTGACAACTTTCTTCCATGGTATAAAAAGCAGAAACGTGCTTTCAGGAGCAAAATCATCTTCCTTCATGACAATGCACCATCTCATGCTGCAAAGAATACCTTGGAGTCATTGGCTGCTATGGGCATAGAGGAGATAAACTCCCCTGACCTCAACCCTATAGAGAACCTTTGGAGTATCATCAAGCAAAAGATCTGAGAGGGTGGGAGGCAGTTCACATCAAAACAGCAGCTCTGGGAGGCTATTCTGACTTCATGCAAAGAAATACAAGCAGAAACTCTCCAAAAACTCACAAGTTCAATGGATGCAAGAATTGTGAAGGTGATATCAAAGAAGGGTTCCTATGTTAACATGTAACTTGGCCTGTTAGGATGTTTTGAAGTTAAGTAGCTTTTTTGTTCAGTGAATGTGACCTCCTAATGCTGCAAATTCCACAAATGAGCATTTTCAGTTCTTTAAAACAGATCAAATGTTCAGAAATTCTACTGTGCCTAATAATTTGGAACAGTACATTTTGAGTTTTTTTCCATTTTGGAGATTATACTGTTATCATTGGGAGGTTTCTTCAATAAAATTCGATGTATACTCTAACGGGTGATGACTTTTATTAGACTGACTGTCATTTGCACCGACCACTTTGGAAAATCAGAGAAAAATATCATTTGCATAATAATTTCGAACATAGTGTAGTATAACCTATATAACGTACATACTGCAGTCGCAGTTTCACCTATATAATGTCCTAGAATATAAAACATATTTTCAGTTGTTTCACACTTTTTTGTTAAGTATATGTGTGGCCCAGCTATGTCAGGCACACATAATCCAGGAGAATGCACAGGAAGGTAACCGCAACGCTTGATATCCATTCACGTCACTCACACTTTCAGACATACCCATCAGGGGTATAAGAGGTAGTGACACGTAGCAGTCAGGATTCAAGTTTCCTGTCTGAGAAGAGTTCAGATCAGTCAGTTTTCCTGTCTTAGGACAGTGCAGTTCAGTGCCAGTTGAGTCTGGACTTGGAGGGAGAGGAGAGAGGACTGAATCCTCGCAGAGCTAGCGTAGCTCACCTGACAAGGAAGTGGAGGCTAGTACGGGTGAAGTGAATCATCCTAGCCTAGTCAGAGCTACCCTTAATCAGTACCTCAACAGAAGCTGAAACAAGGAGGATACTAAGAGCTGCTCAGCGAGCTCTGGAGAAAGCTGACATTTCCATCAAAGCTACAAGTGCTTATGATAAGAGCAAGAGCAGGACGAGGGGCATAGTGGAGAAGACAGAGAGCAGTGCATCAGGTATTGGACTACCTGCACTAATTCACCGGACACCGGAGTCCGAAGCATTACTAGAGCTTCATGCCTAGTGATAAGAAAACCGGAGGCTATCTGGACTACAGGTCGCAGAGAGCAGCCCTAAGCGCTGATACGTAACCAGAGTCAGGTAGAACAAGGACCTTGAGTGAGGCGCCACAACAGTAGGGACTCTGTTCTTACCAACTAGAAGGCTCTACCACAATGTCGGCCGGGCGTTGCAGCTATTGAGAAAGCTGGAGATTGCAGAGTTAACTTCGCTTCATGCAAGTTTGGACTCACATACATTTGAAGTAAAGGAGGCCTCTAACCTGCTCAGCGGTTATCCCGAATGTGCATTCTCCACCCCGACCAGCTCCCCGGGACCTGCCTGAAACACCTACAAGTAAAGGTATGAAAAGAAGCTGCATTGTGTGTGATTGAATTCTTACTACACCCTGCATCATCACCATAGACTTCCAGGGACCAGTCTCACCTGTGGGAGACTTACCACCCAGCTGCCCCATAACATCCCCTGTGAAGATCCTTATAGCAGCGCTGGTCCAATTGATCAGATACCACAGGTGGCATCACAACTACCTATCCTAATAATCTCCTGTAAATATCCCCCATTGCATGACCGCCAGGGCCACGGACCGGGTCCCGCTGCCAGTGACAACTCCCATAGACTTCCATGGGCTCGGCTCCGAGTACCCCATAGCCCTGGTATCCACCATAGTGTGGTGTGCGTCATATATAATTCCACATGTGTCATTGTTTTGATGCCATGAAAATACAGAAAAATCTTTGAATGAGAAGGCGTGTCCAAACTCTTGGTCTGTACTGTATATATATAATATAACGCTGGGAGCGTCACTCTGTTTGAAGCCTTTATCGACTGCGCAGTCTGGCTCCAGAAGACGGCATCCAGGGTTACAGGTAAGAGGAGTGTGTATGACGCCAGAGATCGTGGTACGTGTAGACGCTGGATTCATACCGAGATCTCCGGCGCCATACTTACATGCTTACCTGACCGGGAGGAGCGTTGCCGCGGCGCTTCTCTTCTCGCCGGAGACCCGGGCAGGAGAGCGAAAGGAATCGCGCATGCACATAGCGCTATCCGGCGCCATTTTACTGAAGACACATTTGCAGTGTGTCTTCAGCAATATGGCGCCGGACAGCGCGGTATGGGCATGCGCGTACTCCGGCGCCACACTCCTCCTCCGGCAGAACGGGACAGCGCTGGAGCACAGGGAAGAAAGGTGAGTGTATATATATATTTTTTTTTTGTCAGCAGTTCCTGCAAGATGAAGGCATTAAAGCTATGGACTGGCCTGCCCATTCCCCCGACCTGAATCCGATTGAGCACATCTGGGACAGCATGTCTCGCTCCATCCACCAACATCACATTGCACCACAGACTGTCCAGGAGTTGTCGGATGCTTTAGTCCAGGTCTGAGAGGAGATCCCTCAGGAGACCATCCGCCGCTTCATCAGGAGTATGTCCAGGCGTCATACAGGCATAGGGAGGTCATACAGGCACATGGAGGCCACACACAATACTGAGCATCATTTTGACTTGTTTCCACTTTAATTTTGTCTTGTTTTGATCTTCATTTGGACTTGTTTCCACTTTTATTTTGGGGGTCTCTCCAAATCCAGGCCTCCACTTGTTCAAAAATTTGATTTCCATTGATGATTTTTGTGTGATTATGTTAACAGCACATTCAACTTGATACACAACAAAGTATTCAATGAGAATATTTCTTTCATTTAGATCTAGGATGTGTTATTAAAGTGTTCCCTTTATTTTTTTGAGCACTGTATATTCTTTCCATTCTTTATTAAACATGTCAGTGTGATTTTACAGTGTAATGCACAGAATTGCTGGCTTTTTCTAAAGGACACCGGTGTGTATTTCTCGCAAGTCACACGTCATGGGCAGTAGTAGGAATACAGGGGACGAGGAACCTGGGCCCCTGAACTGCCCCTAAGGCTAAGGGAGGTCCCTGTCTTTCCTTCACTTGGGGGTACACTTAAAGGTAGTGAGGCCCAAGTCAGCGACCTGTCCCTGTCTCCTGTTTAGCCCTGAGCTAAACCCCCAACCCCCTCCCCAGGAGGTGAGACAGGGAATAAAGTGAATTACACCGATATAACAAAAAGGAAAGACAGACACTTAGGGGGTTAAATCAACTAAACAACAAACACTTAGCTTTCTCTGCTGCAATGCACAGCAGAGTAAGGCACCAGATCAGGGAAACAGCAGAAGTACCACTGCGCTCAGCAAGCTCCTGACTCCAGCTTGGTTGGTCTCCAAAAAGCAGAAGTATCACTAACAGTCAGCTGACGACTCAGGTGACCCGTTAAAGGATGGTGGGAGTGGTCACCGCCTTCTCCTGACAAGTCAGCAGCAATGTAATTACACCAGTGGCCACCGGGGGAAAGAATGACATTAACCCCCGATGGCCTGAAAGGAAAAAGTTTTTAATATAGAAAGTAAAATCTGCCACAGATCATGACACACGTCTGGTCCGTGTGTAATCCGTATTTTTCTTGCCCCCATAGACTTGCATTGTCGATTCTCAGCTGAGATACGCGTACAATCGCAGCATGCTGCGATTTCACTCGCACGTATAAAATGTGCCAGAGAAAATCGGATGATGGGAGCTGCCCGTACACATCGGTGGCGCCTGGAAACCCGATGTTTACCTTGGTTACCAGCTCCAGCTTGCTTATCGCTGGTCTCCCACCTGTCACACGCAGCGATGCGTGCTGGCCAGCGGGAGACTAGCGATCAAAAAATGGTCCAGGACTAAAAACATACTTACAACAGACCAAAATACCCACAATATCAGAGACTGAGCTGTTGGAGTTGGAAAGAGACTATTAATGAATTGAAGAAGGGAAAAGCCCCGGCCCAGACGGGTATTCTGCGGGATTCTACAAGCAATTTTCATCATTATTAAGTTCAATATTTTTAAATTTGTGCAATTTCATTTCATCAGGAGGCTCTTTTCCTTCTCAGTCATTGATCACCCATATTGCAGTAATCCCCAAACCGGGTAAATAAGGATCCCTCTGCGTGCGGTAGTTATCGCCCAATCTTGCTAATAAACCTAGATATCAAAATCTATGCAAAATGATAGCAAAAAGATTATGCCCCCTATTACCAGAGCTGATAAATCAAGACCAGGTGGGATTTGTGCCAAGACGGGAGGCCAGGGACAACACCATCCGAACTATCTCTTTGATTAATAGGGCGGTCAAGAGAGAGGAACCCATGTGCATTCTATCGATTGACGCAGAAAAGGGCTTTCGACAGGGTGCATTGGGATTTTATATTTCAAACGTTAGAAGGAATTGGCTTAAAAGAAACTATGCTCCGTAGGATTTCTGACTTGTACTCATCTCCCAGTGCTCAAGTTAAAATCAATGGCGCACTTTCAAACACATTTTTAATTCGAAATGGCACGAGGCAAGGTTGTCCTCTCTCACCCTTGCTTTATATACTCACTATGGAACATCTAGCAACCGCGATACGGAATAATCCCTCCATTAGGGCTCATACTCACTGAAGACAAAAACGGACGATTGCAAGCCGATAAAAAATCGGATTGCAATCGGACCAATGTTATTCAATAGGGGACTTCTCATTTGCGATTTTTTTTCTCAGCTGAAATCGGTCCTTTGAAAAGCCGGCAAATCATCCACGACTACTGTAAAATCACACAGACAGCTCACAAAACACTACATATATACACATATAATACATATATATATATATATATATATATATACATGTCATTGTGACACATATATATATTTATAGTTCATACACTTCTACATACTATAATAGTCGTTAATTCAATTGCTGGCTTTTGTGAAATTACAGACCCGACATGAAATGACACATGGTTTACATACAGTTAACATGTCATTTCATGTAGTTTGATATATGGTTTTCACTAACAATTACATGAGTGGCTGTGTGCAAAATTTCACACATGTAGGGGTTAATTAATGGTGTAATTCGTTGCAAAAAATGCGTGGGCTCCCGCTCTATTTTCTCAACTAGACAGACAAAGCCAGCGAGTGGGGTCAGATAATAATAGCCTAGGGAGGGTGCATTTATTTTGTGCCCCCCTGGCTACTAACATCTGCCCCCAGCCACCCCACAAAAGGCAAATCTATAATTAGATGTGCCCTTTCTGGCACTTTGCCTGTCTATTCCCATTGCCCTGTAGCGGTGGCGAATGGGTTAATAATGGGTTAAAGCCACCTTGCTATTGAAAGGTGACTTTAAGCCAGGTTAATAATTGAGAGCTGTCAATTAGACAAGTATCAATTATTAATCCTATTGAAGTAAATAAAAAAAACACACACATTAAGAATAAATAATTTTAATGAAATAAAAACATTTTTTTGACCATCTTTTATTTAACTGTTAATCCTTGCTCTCCTATAATAAAGAAAAAATAATAAAACAACATTATTCTTACCTATCCAATGCTCTGTCACGTCCCACGCTGTAATCCTTCACAAAGGGTTAACTAGCTTTCAGCCAAGCAGTGCAGCTAATGCCTGCTCAGCTGAAAGCTCCTGAATGAATGACTTCCTCTCCCGGCGACAGGAGAGGATGTGATTACTGTGGGAAGCTTCATTGATTGTATCCCACTGTAATGAGTTCACTTCAGGTCAGCCGGGGACACTGCACAGCATCAGTGATGTCAGAGGGAGTCCCAGCTGACCTGAAGTGAACTGATTTCTGTGGGAAGCTATCAATTAAGCTTGGCACATTAATCACTTCCTCTACTGTCGGCCCGGAGAGAAGCTCATTCATTCGTGGGATTACAGTTTAGCAGCAAGCATTAGCTGTGCTTGGCTGTAATCCTGTTAACCCTTTGTGAAAGATTACATGTAAGACCTCACAGAGCACCGGATAGGTAAGAATAATGTTGTTTTATTATTTTTTCTTTATTACAGGTGATCAAGGGCTTCGCACGGATTACCAGTTAAATAAAAGATGGTCAAAAAATGTGTGTTTATTTAATTAAAATTATTTCTTATTAATGTGTGTGTTTTTTTATTTCCTTCAATAGGATTAATAATTGAGAGTTGTCTAATTGACAACTCTCAATTATTAACCTGGCTTAAAGTCACCTTCCAATAGCAAGGTGGCTTTAACCCATTATTAACCCATTCGCCACCGCTACGGGACAATGGGAATAGACTGGCAAAGTGCCAGAAAGGGCGAATCTAATTATAGATTTGCCTTTTCTGGGGTGGCTGGGGGCAGATGTTAGTAGCCAGGGGGGTTGCACAAAATAAATACACCCTCCCTAGGCTATAATTATCTTCCCCCCTCACTGGCTTTGTCTGTCTGGTAGAGAAAATAGCGCGGGAGCCCACGCATATTTTTTCAACTAATTTACACCTTTAATTAACCCCTACATGTGAGAAATTTTGCACACATACACTCATGTAATTGTTAGTGAAAACCATATATCAAACTACATGAAATTACATGGTTAACTGTATGTAAACCATGTGTCATTTCATGTCGGGTTCTGCAATTTCACAAAAGCCGGCAATTGAATTAGCCGCTATTATACTATGTAGAAGTGTATGACCTATATATATATATACATATATATATATATATATATATATATAATTATTTGCTTTTTGTGTAATTTTTTTTGACAATGTGATTTTTACATGATTTTTTTACATAGAGATAACTGCTCTATGAAAAACGTCATGTTAAAATCGCATTGCATACAGATGGAAAACGGTTGGTGCATTAAAAATCGTATACAAATCGCATGACAATCGCATGACAATTGCATATATTCGGACCGTTTTTTCCATCCAGAAAACAGACCGCTTTTTTTCCCACAACCCTCCCCTTCGAGGTAGTACCGGTGCCCCAGCTGTGTTGGCGACTTCCTGCTCTGACTTGTGCTTCCACTGAGCCCCCTCTGTCAGGTGGGAAAGCCATCAGTAGTGCATTTCCCAATAAGTAAGGATGGTACGCTGCCCTTATAGCCTTGGACCTAGCAAGGTGGCAACCAAGTAATGGGCACTGGTAATAATCCAGGCACCTCGGTGGTCACGGCACAACAGCATGTGTTGGCTCATGTGTGCCAGGCTGCTCAGAGGGAAATACCAGCTGTCCCCGCCGGGGAAGGGGGGTTTGGCCTGGGTCCTCCATATCTCCCCAATCACGATCATGATGTCTGTGAGCAGCTTTGAGAGCGGCCGTGAACACTGTTTCCTCCTCATCCTCAAAACTGTTCCCTGGCGTCTGGTACAGGAACCCATCCACTGAGCCATGTGTGAATGACTGGCCTGATAATGGTGTGAATGGTCCTTGTTCTTCCTCCTGTGCCACTACCTTGTCCATCATCACCTGAAGCATATTTTTTTTTTTTAAGGAAGCATAGAACCGATATAGTTACTCTTATGAAGGCGTCATCAGCGCTTGCCATGTTCATGAAGTACTCGAAGCAGCTTAACACGGCACAGACGTCGGTGATGGTAGAACAAGGGGCCAACATGCTTTCCACGTAATTTAGAGCAAGGTCAGTGGAAAAAAAAATCATACTGACCTCTCTGGCTGCCCTGCTGTTCTCTTCACACTGGCCGGGCCTCTTCTTTCCATCGTAGTGCACGCATCGCTGTCCTCTTCATTACAGCCCAGGACTTCCGGTCATGTCCATGTCCCTGCGCGTCATAAGGTCGCGACGTAAGACACAGAGTCATAAATGTTTCCAAATGTGTTGGATTTTCTTTTGCAAATTGCAAGCAGCACACTTTCCAGGGATTCAAGCAACGCAACAACCGCAACTGGTCGCAACATGGCTGTTCATCTTAAAGCAAAATCAGAGCATGAAAATTGTTGCACAGCATAAGCCAGACAATTTGTAGATATTTTTGCCCATACTCCTGCTGGCAATATTGATAACATTTGTAGCTGAACTGTACAATTTGTTGTTTTGCTGAAGTTGTAAATTAAAGGAAAGTGTCGTGATTTTAATTTTTGGTATTAATTTTATACAAAATTAAATGCACTGGTTTAACAGTTTTTTATTTAATATTTTTGATCGCTTTCAGTATAAGGTCGGGGTCACATTCTTGCCTTCTACGCTAAGCATTTAAGTTGGGTTTTCTGTGTCAATTCCACAAAAATGTGATTCAGATGAAACCCCAATGGAACCACCCACCTTAATGAGACAGATGGAGACACTTCGTAATCTGTTTGGCGTCTGCTCCAGTGGTATTCATCTTTTTAGGCATGCACAGATCTGTGGTTGCCCACATTAGTGCTCTAAAAAGACACCTAAAATGATGGGACACTGCCGGAACAGAGACAGTCAAGTGACTTCATCTGCTTCATAAGTCAGTGGTTCTGCTATTGACAGTGGTATTTAAGGGGTTAATCGGCCCTGATCTGCTCCAAAATGGGCAGGGTAATATACTGCAGGATGTTAGCTGTCATGTACAGTTGACTTGCGAGAATTTCAGCCACAGGGCAGCACTATACCGTTATTCCTCAGGAAAATTAAAATGCAGCGCTGTGGAATAAGGCCCCTTAATGGCCGCTGGTAAAAGGCGTATTGGTGGTTGTTAAGGGGTTAATCTAATAAAAAGCCTGGGATTTTGGTAGATATTATGGCATAAAGGTCTGGGGCCCACTACTATTTTTGACCTATTCTATACAGCACCATAGTAAACGGGTTGTCCAGTGAATACATGTTAACCCCTAGGCAGAGAATATGTTACACCTTACTAACCAGTGTGTCTTACCAATGAGACCTGCACTTAATGGCAGAACGGGGGACTTTCATCCCTGACGACTTCTTTCTCTATGAAACTGCTGTAAAAAGTTAAGTTAATGAATGGAGCAGCGGTCCAGCATGCTCACTGCTATTCCATGCTAACGGAGATGAACGTCCCAGCGGTTGGTCCCTCACCGATATTCACATTATCACATATTCTCTGTATTGAAAATGAATCCAAAATTCTGTAAGAAGCCTCTGCCACAAGAGAGAGATTAGCATCTGGCTCTTCTTTCTGCACCATTACACATTAGTTTGTTCTGCATAGGAAAGTTTCTAACATGACGAGCAAGTTGTGCCAAGTTTATTATATCATGTGTGAGGAAATAGGGCACAATTCAACATTTTTGCATATTTTTACATTCATACACCTTCCAACACTATTCATAAATCCCTCCCGTCATCTGAACCTATGGATCAGTGTGAACTTGTGCTACTTGTGTAGTAACGCTTGTCATCTCTGCTTCATCTTGTGTTCCAGCACAGGGTTAATGACGCACCGAATCCATATCTGTCTTCATGGTATGGTCTTAGATGTCAGATCCTGATTCCAAAGAAAATCCCACCAACCCAAGATTGTGAAAGAAACGCACAAAACACTTTTATTGGATGTTAATTAGATTGAATTTTATTACAAATCACATTATTATTTAATTCAGTGTCTGAAATTTACAATTAGCCAATTACTATGGTAAAGACACTGAAAATGGCACAACCTCCGACTCACGAAGAATCATCCTACAGCACTCAGGAGAGGAAAAACCCCGTGGTGGAAACCTCTAGGGAACCATGGCTGGAGGACTGCCCTTCCCTTGGGCTTAGAAGGTTAATGCCAACACGGAACAGAAAATTGTTCCAGAATTCATACATTGTATCATATTTACAGTGAGACATAATATATATCCACCATAGATATGATAGCAGTGACATCACATAGTCACACAGGTTACACATTACATCACCAGAAAACAGGCAGTAATGGAGAAGGTCAAACCGGTGCCCTGTGCGAGCGCCGTATGGAGAAGCCTAATGCGACCTCTCCTGGCCGTACACAAAATGGTGAAGGCGGCCAGTACTGGACGTGAGGGAGATCTGGCTGCAACATCTGGCACCCATTGATCGCTAGGGTTACTTTAATATGGCTGGCTAGGCCATAGGGCTGATCTGGCTGGCTAGGCGGTATGGCTGATCTGGCTGGCTAGGCGGTATGGCTGGATCTGGCTGGCTAGGCGGTATGGCTGATCTGGCTGGCTAGGCGGTGTCCCCTTCTTCCCTCCCATTGCGGAGTGATGAAGCTCCAGGTCTCCAGACACATCAAGTACGACTCTTCATACGGCTGAATGACCTGTGGTTCTGGAATCTTCTTCTATGTCGTAGATGTATGTGTTTATGATATCAGCACAGTTGCCGTAGTTACCACAGTTGTTTATTACTGATGCTTCATTGGCTAGAAAGTCTCTCTTAGTGTTCCAAAGTATTAACCCTTGAAGTACTGGCATTGTGCCTAACTCTAGAAGCCTGTAAAATAAGCTTGTTTCTAGGTAGGACCAGTATATTTTTTTTCATTTTAAAGATGCCCTAAACAAAGTCTAATTAGTGAGCACATCTACAGATTTTTTTTTTAATAAAGTATCTTTATTGAAATTTTCCAACAAATTTTTATAACAATCATAATCGATATGGTGTAGATTAAAAAAAACACAAAGAAGAGACAGGAATAGGAAGAGAAAAGAAAAAACGGACATTTGTCACCTTAATGATAGTACATGGAAAGACAACAACATCTCTCTGGAAGTCCTGACAATGTACAGTAGTCCTTTCTATTGCTCAAGAGATAGGACGCATGTTTATTTCAAGGGATCCTCCTTATTAAATCAAGCCCAGTCTGTCTCACCAGATGCTCGCCGTAACTCCTCAATCCAGGGTGCCCAAAGTTGTTCAAATTTATTAATGGCACCTCTTTTCTTATATACTCCTTTTTCAATATTTAGAAACCAGTATATTTTGTTAATATATTCCTTTTTTTTGGGGCTCTTAGAATCCAACCAATGTTGCCCTATTAATTTTCTCGCTAAGTACACCACATGCAGGGCCGTATTTAGAGTTTATGCTGCCCTAGCACTTTTCGTTCTGCCTCCCCCATTGGTGAGTATGACTAATGCAGACACTGTCGTCAGTGACTTAGGCTACTTGCACATCAGCGATTTTTGCGGCAGATCCGGCAGTTTTTCCGCATCTGCCACGTAACGGATCACTTATGGCAACACTGCATTCGGCCTCATTCATTTCCTATGCGACTTGCAGACATGTGCGACACTTGCGGTTTTGACGCGATCCCGCAAATCCACTACTTGCAGCAACGGAATAAAAAACGCTACTGGCAGTGTTTTTTTGTCTCACTGCAAGTGCCGCATGTATTTGCAAGTCCCATAGGGAATGAATGAGGCCGAATCTATGTGTATACCCATGTAGCTCTTTCATAGACAGTGGTTTCCTACCACACTTAAAAGACATGCAAATAGGATGTTTAGATTGTGAGCCCCAATGGGGACAGTGTTGATGATATATGTAAAGTGCTGTGGAGTTAATAGCGCAATATCAATGAATAAATATTATTCTTAATATGATGTTACAATACCAGGATCTGAGGATTTTCTGTTTCGAGGTCAAGAGCTCTCTGATGTGATGTTGCTGCCTGTCTCGCTGTCTTCCTCTTTTGACACTGCAGTGTGGTGGACAAGAAAACATTAACTGATTAACAGCAAGAAGTCTGGTGTCTGTGTACTAACTGAACTAGAAACTCTCCCCACACCACATGTCCAGCAGACATTGGAGGATTACTAGATGGATTTTATTATTCTATTACTGCCCAGTCTCTGACTAAGGCCTTATTCATATGTCTGGGTGTAAACAGATACTTAAATATAAATCTGGACAATTTATCTTATAGATCTCCCGGTATATTATTTATTATAGATCTATAATATATAATGTACAAGGAGACCTATAGTATAACATGTCCAGAATTATATGATGTACAATCTATTATATATAATCTCCAGGGTGATCTATAGTAATATAATGCTCAGGTAGTAGATTTATAATAATGTACAGTCCAGGCAAATCTATACTATATAATGTCCAGAGGCAGAGATATATTTAGGGTACGTTTCCACGTTCAGGAAACGCTGCGGGATGGACGCTGAGAACAGCCGCAGAGTACAATCCGCAGCATCCAAATGTTACAGAATAGTGGAGGGGATTTTAAGAAATCCCATCTCCACTATGAGTACAATTTCAAAGATGCAGGTGGCAAACCTGCGTATATGCACATGTGGCGCGTCTTTCTAGACCGCAGCATGTCTATTTATCTCGCGGAGATGCTCAGTCTAGCCAAGATCAATAACACCGTCCTATGTATAGGATGCGGTGACTCCACACGGTTCAATGAACACATGTGGAATCATCGCGCGTACAAAAGCCGGCAAAGCTTTGGACGGAGCTGCGTCCTCTCTGCAGTATTTCCTGAACGTGGAAACATAGCCTTAGGGTATGTGCACACGTTGCAGATTTGTCTGCAGAAGTTTCCGTACATAATCCGCATCTCTTGGCAGAAAACGCAGGTGCGTATTTGATGCGTTTTTTACATGCGGATTTGTATGCCTTTTTGTAAGCTAAATAAAGATGTTATTTAACAAAAAAAAATTTGTGATGTCGTTTCTGTCCAACCTCCTCTTTTACATTAGTCCAAGGCTCATTCTCCCCAGCGCTCATTCCCCACCTCAGCGCTCATTCCCCACCTCAGCGCTCATTCCCCCCAGCGCTCATTCCCACCAGTGCTCATTCCTCCCCAGTGCTCATTCCTTCCGAGCGCTCATTCTCCCCTCTGCGCTTATTCCCCCGAGCGCTCATTCTCCCCCTGCGCTCATTCTCCCCCAGCGCTCATTCTCCCCCTGTGCTCATTCTCCCCAGCGCTCATTCTCCCCCAGCGCTCATTCCCCCCCAGCACTCATTCTCCCCAGCGCTCATTCCCCCTTGGTGCTCATTCTCCCCCAGCGCTCATTCTCCCCCTATGCTCATTTCTCCCCCCTGCGCTTATTCTCCCCAGTGCTCATTCTCCCCAGTGCTCATTCTCCCCCTGTGCTCATTCTCCCCAGTGCTCATTCCTCCCCCAGCACTCATTCCTCCCTCCTGCGCTCATTCTCCCCTTGCGCTCATTCCCCCTAGTGCTGATTCTCCCCAGTGCTCATTCCCCACCTCAGCGCTCATTCCCCACCTCAGCGCTCATTCCCTACCTCAGCGCCCATTCCCCAGTGCTCATTCCCCGAGCGCTCATTCCCCCTGCGCTCATTCTCCCCCTGCGCTCATTACTCCCCAGTGCTCATTACTCCCCCTGCGCTCATTCTCCCCCAGTGCTCATCACCTCCTGCGCTCATTCCCTCCAGCGCTCATCCTCCCGGGCCCTGGCCGCTCATCCCCCAGCACTCATTCTCCCCCCAGTGCTCATCCCCCGGGCCCCGGCTGCTCACCCTCCCCTCCAGCCATCATCCCCCGGGCACCGGCTGCTCATCCCTGGGCTCGGCTGCTCAACCCCCCCCAGCGCTCATTCCCCCCCAGTGCTCATCCCCCGGATCGGCTGCTCAACCCCCCACAGCGCTCACTCCCCTGGGCCCGGCTGCTCCCCTCCAGCACTCATTCTACCCCCACCCCTCCATTCTCCCCCTGGCTCAGGCTGGCTGATTCCTTACCGCACCTGTGCTGTGCGTGCCGGCTGCCGCAGCGCCGCTCATTCTTCCCCTGGCCGCGCTGGCTGGCTGCTCACTCCTCACTCACTGCTCAGCCTCTCGTCCCCACAGCGCAGTGAGCACACATTCTAAACCCGCCCGGGGCTTACGCCGCTCACCTGAGCCTGCGGCGCTGTCTGATTCAGTCTGGTCCCTGCCTGCCTGCTGGCTGCTGCAGACATAGTAGAAAAAGTCAGGACCTGTGCACACTAATAAAGGAGGTGCTACTGAGGAAAATGCAAAAATAGTAGGAAAAAGACACCTCGAGCACTCAAAAAATTTTAACAATGCAGTTTCTCTTTAATCAGTGTTTTATTAAATAATTTGCTGGAAGTTCATATTCAAAAAATCACCAGACAATGCTTCATAATATCCAGTTGTATGTACATTCATAAATTCATTTGTAGAAAGCTCACCAACAGAAAGATATGTTGCTCAACACATTATAAAGAGTCCCCGACGTTTCGGCCGTGATGGCCTTTTTCAAGGGGAAATTACTCTAACAGAAAAGAAAAACAAATATGCATCAATAAAAAAAAATTATATACACAAAAAAAAACATTTTTCATCAATACCCATCTGCGTGTGATGGAATATATACACATATAACTTTGTAAAGAGAACTAACCATCAATGCCAAGAGAATGGTATCTTGCACCCCTGGAACATATAGTTGTCGATATGTGCCACTAGAAGGCTTGAAAAAACCGCATCATGAGTATTGACATGTGTATAGCTATTTAGCATTCATCATCTGCGTGAACTATGTCTCATATATTCTATTTATAAATGGCAAAAAATGCTAACCTCCACTCTTATGGGAATCAAAGAAACAAAGTATACAAATAGTTATTGCCATAATGTAATATTGGGACTGTTAGATACATACAAGACCCAAGAGATTTGTAACAACAGTGTTCACCCTCCAAAAAATTCCAGTGACACGAAAGTAACATGAAAAACATACCTATGCTTCATAATGACTGCCATAGTTTCAGAATAAAATCTTGAAGACAATCATATGACCCAAATGTTTCCTGTGGGAAGGCGTGCTATAGTGCGCAGTGCGTCCCGGAGTGGCTAAGTGCTCATAACAAGCTCAGCGTCCTTTTGTGCTCGCGAGAGGAGAGAGGATTGAGATCAGCTGTGAAGATCACGGCAGACGCTCGTGAATGCCCGGAGACCCGAAGTGAAAGCCGAAGATGCGCGCATGCGCAGAGGTCAATATGGAGCAGTCTCATATGAAATAGAAGTACAATCGCGGAGGAAAGAAGAATAAAAGGAAAAAATGGCACGAATCTAATCATTATGAGATCCCTATGTCATCTGTAATGAGAAAAATGGGAAGGGGGAGAACAATGATGAATATTTAATACAAATAGCGCGAGAAAACAAATAAGTAAATACAGCCTACATTATGATATGTCAATCATTAACTCTCCAAAAGTGTAAAGTAACCTAGAAGGATACCTCAAATTCCCTATTTAGACCCCATGGTTCCAATGTCTGCAAGGTGTAAATCCAATAGGCCTCCTTTGATTTTAAACATTTAACCCTATCACCACCTCTACGAAGAGGAGGGACATGGTCTATTATTTGGTATTTGAGTTGTGATACACTGTGTCCACTCGCGTGAAAGTGGGCAGGAACCGGCAACATCAATCTTTTGCATCTTATCGTTGATTTATGTTGGGATATGCGGTCCCGGATATTATGGGTGGTTTCCCCAACATACCCGAGACCGCATGGGCACTTAATTAGATACACCACATATGATGACTCACAAGTGAAAAAATCTCTCACTTGAAAAATCCGACCAGAACGCGGGGGCGTAAAAGTACTACCTTTAGTGATATTTGAGCACTGTAGACAATGGAGACATGGAAAAGTGCCCTTCTTAGGGGTCATAAGCCTCCTCTGTGTACCACTTGTCTTTGTGGAGCCAATGTCACCTCTCACTAGCAAACTCTTTAGGTTTGGGGGTCTCTTGTAACAAACAAATGGTTTCTCTTTGAACTCCACAATATCAGGATAAGTTTTCCTCAGTAGAGACCAAAAGTCACTGTGTAGCCCTGGTCTAATGTCACAGTTGGGATTTCACATGTGTGAATGCTGTACATGCACAGTACAATGATGGGGCAGGATGAGGATCTGACCTGTGCCACCAACAGTGGGGTCCGCCATAACACGCTGCTCTCAGCCTTTCCACTACTTAGGTAATAGTATCAGTTGCTTCTGCACCTAAGTGGCTAGAAAGAGAATGGGAGCCTTTGTCACACAGGACAGCAGACTGTTAATAGCTTTCATGGCAGCTTGGGGCCTAGCAGCTCTACAACCTTATCATACAATAATTTTTTAACGGCACAACCCTTTAAGGGAATCTTTAAGCTAATTCTACCCCTCTGCCTAACTGATTACATTTGTCAAAATGAATCCTTAACCGTAATAAATAAAACACTGATCTGCTGCAGAGGAATCCACTTTAGAAGTGGTATGCAAATGAGTTTGCAAGTGCTCTGGGTGGCATACAGCACTTCCACTGACTTGGCTTCAAGCTCCATTATATACTAAGGCTATCACTGAAATCTCATAGCTTTTGCTGGTACTATAAAAGGCAGCTTACAATTTGCATAAAAAAGCAGCAAAAATGCAACTTGTGAACATAACCTAACTCTGCCCATATTATATCCCGGTTACATGAATTATGTGTATTTATATTCTGACAAATATGGAACTTCAGTTCATTGTTTAGGTTTGACATTTGTGTTTTATACTGTAAATTTGTCCTTGTATATGTTTCGATAACATCGTTGTGGTACGGAGGGGGGCCCATACGTAATTCTCGCACAGGGGCCCTTTGCAGTCTGTGTCCGCCCCTGGCGCATCTAATAATAGATGTGCCTTTTCTGGGGTAGCTGGGGCCAGATGTTAGTAGCCAGGGGGAGCCCAAAAACAATGGGCCCTCTAAAGGCTATTAACCCTTAACCCCCAGGGGTGGTTTGCACTTAATGACCGGGCCAATTTTTACTGTTGTGAATGGGTTTGAGATGAGTTCTGAGCAGAGGCTCCCTCTGGTGGTTACAAGCGGTGCTAGTGAGGATTGTGAGGACTGGGAGTCAGGTGTTACTGACTGGTCTTATATAAGGGAGTCATTTTCCCATCAGGGTTGCCGGTGATCAATTGTTCTGGTCTGAATCCTTCTTTCCAGTTTCCCTTGTAGCCTGCTGTGTCGTGTCTGCATCTCCTGCTAACAGATAAGACAATTTCTTCTTTGTGTTTTTGCTGTATTTTTGCATTTTGTCCTGCACTTCTGTGGGGGCCTTCAGGGTCCCCTCCGGGGGCTTTTGCCCTCTCTGTTTAGTTCAGCCACTGAGTTTTGTACTTTTGCTTTTTTAGTTTTTT
>JARQOD010004423.1:0-55000 GCA_033576555.1 Oophaga sylvatica
AATGACGCATTTCAAGGGACAGTAGTTTTGCAATGCCAGCATTCAAGCCTGTGCTCGTGGATGGTTTGCCGAGTATGGCCATCTTTTATCCCATGCCTTGCTACCGAGGGCTGTTTTGTGGCCTGGAGTGTGAGGATGACAGGGAACTTGCAGCTGTGGGTGGATAACACTGGGTCTCTGGACAACAGTGACAGAGGTCTTTCATGGCGATCCTGTGAGGAAGCCGAACCAGCTGTGTGTGAGCTGGAGGAAGAGGCTCCAACACAAGCTGAAGATGTTAGGTGCTGCTGTAGGTTGGCCTACATCTCCAGTGTGTCTTTGTAACTCAACCACGTCTTTGACCGCACATGTTTTCCACATATTTGTGGTATTAAGGTTACGACACTTTTACCTCTTTTTACTTTTTGATTACACAGCTTGCATTTGACATAGCAAATATCATCTGCCAAGTGTGTCAAAAAGGACCACGCAGTGCAAGTCCTGGGAGCGCCCGTTTTGGCTGTTGGAAGAGAACTGCTACGAACGGGTGCCAAACTGGAGGCTACAGGCAACCGAGTCTACAGCCTACCTCTCCCCTACTGTTTGGACCGTTGGGCAATCTCTTCCTCAGAGCTGCTACCACCACCTTCCTGTTCCTCACGCCATGTTGGGTCTTGGACCTCATCATCTCCACTACCCGCTCCAACACCTCTGCTGTTGGGTGGTCTGGCCAGCCACCATGCTCAACAGAAACTGGCAACCTGAGTCCTCATCATCATCAGATGCGTTTGCGGTGTGCTGACCATCGCACTGGCTCACCCGCCTCTTCACATTCAGAGAGACCAGCTGTTGCGCATCACTGCATACTGCCTCTTCTTCACATTCAGAATGCTGCTTGGCTGGGCCCCTGTTTGCAACCAACAGATTCTGAGAACAGAAGCAAGACTCAGCTGGCTCCATTCAGAACTCTCTGACTGCCTGGGCAATTTGGCAGGCGGTGAAGAGACAGATGGTTGTTCAACATGCTGTGGTCCTGAGAGGAGGGAAGCAATTGAAGTCGATGCATTGGCTGCCATCCAACCAACAACGGCTTCAATTGTTCTTCCCGCAGCAGGGGGGTACGCTGAGCTCCTACAAAAGTGCGCATAAAAGAACGCTCACGGGAAAACTGGTGGATGCTGTGTCACGGGTGCGGCAGCACCACAGAATCCCCACGTCCTCTCCCTGCTGAAACTCCACGCCACACCACTGGCCTTACTCCCTGCCTTCTTCATCTGGTAGATTGATAAGAAAGTCAGAAAAGTTATAAGGCCTAAGTGTGGTTATCCTCAGAGACTGCAGTGAACACTGCAGACAACTGTTCAGTAGCTGTGAAAGGCCCCTTTGTGTACTTCTATAGTGTTTGCAACCAATGTATGTATACGATGGAAGCGCGTCACACTAATAGATTAGATTTTTTTCAAATATAATGGAGCAGCACCAATTAGAGAAAAATGTGAAGGATGAGGCAGTGACACAACGCTCAGCAGACTACAACCAGCAGTGGTTTGAAGAACTAACTGGAGCGTGATCTGCACTCAAAAAAACAAAACCTCACAGACTGCAGTGAACACTGAAACACAACATGTTCACTATCTGTGAAAGCTCCTTTCTGTACTTCTATAGTGTTTGCAACCAATGTATTGTATAACGGATGGCAGCGCGTCACACTAATAGATTAGATTTTTTTCAAATATAATGGAGCAGCACCAATTAGAGAAAAATAGTGAAGGATGAGGCAGTGACACAACGCTCAGCAGACTACAACCAGCAGTGGTTGAAGAACTAACTGGAGCGTGATCTGCACTCAAAAATCAAAACCTCACAGACTGCAGTGAACACTGAAACACAACTGTTCACTATTTGAAAGGCTCCTTTCTGTACTTCTATATGTTTGCAACCAATGTATTTGTATACGGATGGAAGCGCGTCACACAATAGATTAATTTTTTTCAAATATAATGGAGCAGCAACCAATTAGAGAAAAATGTGAAGGATGAGGCAGTGACACAACGCTCAGCAACTACAACCAGCAGAGGTTGAAGAACTAACTGGAGCTGATCTGCACTCAAAAAATCAAAACCTCACAGACTGCAGTGAACACTGAAACACAACTTTCACTATCTGTGAAAGGCTCCTTTCTGTACTTCTATAGTGTTTGCAACCAATGTATTGTATATGGATGGAAGCGCGTCACACTATAATTTCTATTGAATGGAGCAGCTAGAATTACACTAAAGAAAAAAAAAAGAGTCTGTGAGTGACACGTGCAGATGCCTACAGACAGCGTTGGATGCAGAGCAAACTGCAGCGTCACCTGCACTCTCACACACACACCTGCACAGAGCTGTTAAAACAACACTGCAAGGCAAAAGGAAGCTTTACACAGCGGTTGGTAAACTAGCCTGCCTAAAGCAAAGTACACAAAATCGCAATCTCTAACTGTCCCTCAGAGTCAGCAGAGCAGGTTCTGTCCCTAACTGAGTTCACAGCACAGTGACGCTAAAATGGCGGCGGCGCCTTTTATAGCATCTGACATCATTTCAGCAGCCAATCACACCATGCCATAGTTAAATGACCGCAGCATTACAGGATGTGCCCACACTTCATAAGATTCCTCATTGGCTGACTAAAATCACATTGCCTCCAAAGAATTATGGGAACTTCCATCCGGTATACGATATTGGAAAAATATCGGAACTAAGTATCGGAATTCCGATACAGCGAATATCGGCCGATACCCGATACTTGCGGTATCAGAATGCTCAACACTACACTGGACGTGAGTTGGCCTTTGAGAATGGAGGCATTTTTTTTGGAGGGTGCTATCCATCCTATTATGGTTAACGGACCACAAGAACCTAGCTTACATTGAGTCTGTTAAAAGGTTGTAACTTTTTGTACCAGTTCAATTTCATCTCAGGGTCCTTCTTCCTGTTTGGCAGCTCAGCAGCGATCATGTAACGACAACACCAGCAATCCTGACAAGTGCATATCGTTATAACTATAACGTATAGGGGTGCTCACTGTAAACCAAAGTATTGGTGCCCGGGAGAAACAAAGTACAAATCTGAATATAATAACTCGGCACTCAAAGAATAGCTATGGTAAAGTTTATTGGAAAAGACATAACAAGTGGTCACCAGAAATTTCCATTAGGCAAAACCTTTCATCAAAACAACAAAAATACAAAAATCAACGTTTCGGCTGGTTAGCCTTTTTCAAGAATAATGTCTGTAGCTGTGAGACAAAGAACAAAAAAATTAAAAATACATAAAGAAAATAAAGTAATAATTGAGATCTAACAAGTCCCATATAAGAAAAAAAAGAAAAGAAAGAAGCAAAAAAGGGAGAATATTATTCCCCACCAGTATATCAAGTATAACCTTATATTAAATTATTAGGAACATTTTCCGTATAACAGAACAGAGGAGGCTCAGTACTATAAAACCTTTATTAAAGTGTTTTTTTTATCATTAGACCACTTACAGTCTCTTAGAGATTTAAACCCTGTTTTCAATAGGTCTTATGTGCACCTTTCATAGATTCTATGAATATGTTGTATATTACTGAGCCTCTCTGTTCTGTTATACGGAAAATGTTTCTAATAATTTAATATAAGGTTATACTTGATATACTGGTGGGAATAATATTCTCCCTTTTTTGTTTCTTTCTTTCTTTTTTTATCTTCTATGGGACTTGTTAGATCTCAATTATTACTTTATTTTCTTTATGTATTTTAATTTTTTTGTTCTTTGTCTCACAGCTACAGACATTATTCTTGAAAAAGGCTAACCAGCCGAAACGTTGATTTTTTTATTTTTGTCTGTTTTGATGAAAGGTTTTTTGCCTAATGGAATATTTCTGGTGTCCAACATTGTTATGTCTTTTCCAATAAACTTTACCATAGTTATTCTTTAAGTGCATATCGTTGTCAGGATCGCTGGTGTGTCGCTATGTGTGACGGGGTGTCATGGGTGTATCGCCACGAGGATCGTCGCGATTACACACTCTGACTTCTCACAGCTGAGTTGCTGTTTCTTTGTGTTTGGTAATGAGGGAGTTAATTTTACCTAGCTCTTTGCTAAGACTGGGTCCAGCCTCGCCCGCTGCTTTTGATTATGTTCTAATTAGATTCCTTCATATACCTGCCAGTCTGCTTGTTAGATGCCGGTGAAAGCATTCATGTAGTCTAGCAGACTGGATCGGTTCTGAGAATACTTAAGCTAAGAGCTCCTTAGTTGTTTTTACTCTTACAGCTTATAGTTTATCTCTGAGACCTTAGGTGTTCCTACTGTGTGTGAGTGTTGTATGTAAGACTTTATTTACTTTATTTCTTGTCTTTCTTGTATTCTTTCTGTTCATTAACCATTACCTGTTCATTCCCTTGGTGGTAATCAGGGTCCTTCTTAGGACTAGATTACAGTTGGCAGGGATTGATAGGAGACAGGGTTTACGCTGGTGGCCTGGACCTCTGTACCTTTAACAGTACCTCCAGTAGAGGGTTTAGTTAGGACCCCAGTTTAGGGTCAGCATAGACCCCGGTCACCCTCTAGCCGGAGACAGTGTATAACGGATTCCGTATTGACCCACTGGACATTGTCAGGTAATTCTATGTTATCATATATCTATGCGCATGTTATATAGGATGTTGCCCTTTTGATATAGATTACTGACATCACATATATATATATCTGCTATACAGCGTGACATTTTCACCGGCCAATACTAAAGATTCTCCCCAGCTGTCATGGATCCAGTAGCCCAGCTGGCCCGGCAGTTGCAGGGGTTGTCCATGGAGTTTTGCAGACATTAAGTCCAAGGTTTTGTCCCCCCCGGAGCAAACCAGATCTGAACCTAAGTTGCTCTCCCGGACAGGTTCACTGGTGGCGGGACAAATTTTTTACTTTCCGGAGGCATGTAAATTGTACTTTCGGCTGCGGCCTCGGTCATCTGGAGTGAAGAGCAGAGGGTGGGAATTGTTATCTCGCTCTTACAAGGGACCCTCAATCTTGGGCGTTCTCATATTCCTCCAGGCTCCCCAGATCTCCAGTCAGTGGATCGATTTTTTACTGCCCTGGGTCTGGTATATGATGATCCGATCGAGTTTCCCTTGCTGAAACAAAGTTACGTAAAATAACGGCAAGGAAATCGTCCAGCGGAGGAATATTCTTCTGAGTTCCGTAGATGGGCAACAGATACTCAGTGGAATGACCCAGCTCTTAGGAGCCAGTTTTGTCAAGGGTTGTCTGACAAATTAAAAGATGTGTTGGCTCAGTATGATTCTCCTCCATCACTGGAGGCTGCTATGGCCCTCGCTATTCGCATTGAAAGACGAATTCGGGGAAGACGCGAGGTAACTCCGCCTCCCGTGATGACTCCACCTACTACTAAAGTCCCTTATACTGACGTTCCCCTGGTCTGTTCTGAGGAACCCATGCAGTTGGGAGGGACATCTTTTTGTAGGAGGGAATCGGCGGTGCGCCGCAAGACTAGAAGGTGTTTCTTTTGCGGGAGAGAGGGACATTTTGTTGGGGTGTCCATCCCGGGCCTCTTTGAGCAAAGGAGTTAACCTGGGAGTGTGTATTTCGTCCCCAAATCCCTCTCAGTTTCTCGTGCCTGCGGAGGTGGTGATTGGTACTAGAACTGAGAGGGTTTCTGTTTTTCTTGATAGTGGGTCCGGGGCTAATCTGGTGGACGCTCGGTTTGCCCAGGTGCATGGTATGCAACTGAGTGTATTGGCCAAACCGGTCCCTATAGTCTCTATTGATTCTAGACCTCTCGGTCAAGGTAGCTTGGTACAAGCTGTTCATAACATAGATCTTCGAGTAGGGGCAATACATAAAGAGCAATTGTCTTGTTATGTGTTGGAGGGTCTACCTACTCCTATTGTGTTGGGACTTCCTTGGTTGGCTAAACATAACCCAGTGATTGATTGCAATCCAGAAAGATAAGCCAGTGGGGTGAATTTTGCAGGAATAACTGCATGAGCACGGTCATCGGTGCGGTTGTGCCTAGGACTTTGTCTCCTTTTCTGGAGGACTTTGGGAGATGTTCTCAGAGGAGGGGTGTAAAGAGTTACCTCCTCATCGCGCATATGACGGCTCAATAAAGTTGCTTCCTAATGCCTTATCTCGTACTTTCCCAGGGGCCGGGAAGACGAATGACCCGGTTCCTATTCATCAGGAGGGAGTTGTAGTGTCAGCTGTATGCTCTGAGCTTGGAGGGGAGGTATTGGGGGCTCAGGGGGACGCCCCTGTGGGACTTCCAGGGAGACTGATAGTTCCAGATCGGTTAAGACTGAAGGTTACGGGGAACCGTTACAAACGGATGGCTGATAGGGGAGAGTTTTTGGTCTAGATCTGAAGGTGAACGATCTGGTTTGGTTGTCTACCAGGAATATAAAACTTAAAGTTTCCTCCTGGAGGTTGGGTCCCAGATTCATCGGGCCGTACAGGATCAGTTCCATAATTAATCCGGTGGCATTTCGTCTGGATCTCCCTCCTACATTAAAAATTCATAATGTGTTTCACAAGTCATTACTTAAAAAGTATGTGGCACCAGTCATACCGTCACCTCTACCTCCTCCTTCAGTGGTGGTCAATGATAACGTGGAATTTCATGGGTCGAAAATCATTGACTCACGTCTCAGTCGCCGATCCCTTCAGTACTTGGTTCATTGGAGGGGGTATGGTCCTGAGGAGAGGACGTGGGTCCCTGCGTCTGATGTTAACGCAGATCGATTGGTTCGGACCTTTCACACAACTCACCCGGGCAGACCTGGCCCTGAGGGTCCGGAGTCCCCTCGTAGAGGGGGGTACTGTCATGGGTGTATCGCCACGAGGATCGTCGCGATTACACACTCTGACTTCTCACAGCTGAGTTGCTGTTTCTTTGTGTTTGGTAATGAGGGAGTTAATTTTACCTAGCTCTTTGCTAAGACTAGGTCCAGCCTCGCCCGGCTGCTTTTGATTATGTTCTAATTAGATTCCTTCATATACCTGCCAGTCTGCTTGTTAGATGCCGGTGAAAGCATTCATGTAGTCTAGCAGACTGGATCGGTTCTGAGAATACTTAAGCTAAGAGCTCCTTAGTTGTTTTTACTCTTACAGCTTATAGTTTATCTCTGAGACCTTAGGTGTTCCTACTGTGTGTGAGTGTTGTATGTAAGACTTTATTTACTTTATTTCTTGTCTTTCTTGTATGTCTTTCTGTTCATTAACCGTTACCTGTTCATTCCCTTTGGTGGTAATCAGGGTCCTTCTTAGGACTAGATTACAGTTGGCAGGGATTGATAGGAGACAGGGTTTACGCTGGTGGCCTGGACCTCTGTACCTTTAACAGTACCTCCAGGTAGAGGGTTTAGTTAGGACCCCAGTTTAGGGTCAGCATAGACCCCGGTCACCCTCTAGCCGGAGACAGTGTATAACGGATTCCGTATTGACCCACTGGACATTGTCAGGTAATTCTATGTTATCATATATCTATGCGCATGTTATATAGGATGTTGCCCTTTTGATATAGATTACTGACATCACATATATATATATCTGCTATACAGCGTGACATGGGGCCCTTGGTGTATGTGCATTACAACTATAGGAGACCCGTTCCTTTAAACTGGGAAGACCTTTTTCAAAAGCCATACTCCACGTCTCTTCCTACACCATCCCTAGATTACCAGGGTGAACGTGTTCCGTGATGATACAGCCACTCTATTGTTTTGCAAGGGTGTTTAGGATGTCCGTATCTACAGTTATTTACACTTTTGGTTGATGTGCCCCACCCCAGGGTCAACATTGTAATTGTCCACCGCTAGGTCTTTAGCATCAACACTGCAATTGTCCACTGTCGATTATTCAGCCTCTAACACTGCAATTGTCCGCCACTGGGTATTCAGCGTCAACACTGCAATTGTCCACCACTGGGTCTTTAGCATAAACACTGCAATTGTCCACTGCCAGTTCTTCAGCGTCAACAATGCAATTTTAAACCGCAGGGTCTTTAGCACCAACACTGCAGTTTTCCACCGCTGGGTCTTCAGCATCAACACTGCAATTGTACACCGCTGGGTTTTTAGTATCAACACTGCAATTGTCCACCGCTGGGTCTTCAGCATCAACACTGCAATTGTCCACTGCCAGGTCTTTAGCATCAAGATTGCAATTGTATACTGCCAGTTCTTCAGCGTCAACAAAGCAATTTTAAACTGCAGAGTCTTCAGCGTCAACACTGCAATTGTCCACTGCCGGGTCTTCAGGCTCAACTATTCACTGCTATTCCCATAGTCCTATATTAAACAGCGGGGGACACTTCAAATACTTAACATGATACCAAATCTACAGTGGAAGGTGCCACCCATAGATAAGAAGTGCAAAGAGAATTAATAATAAAAATGAGATTTTTATTGAGATTCAATATTCTTAAAAACATACATGAAACATATACAACAGAGATGAAGGGAGATTCCAAAAGTAACAAAAAGGGGAAAGAGTGAGATATGCCAACATGAATCACACAGATGTGTGCACTGATCACAAGTAACCATGAAACACCTATATAACAGTACACTATATTGGCAAGGCACTAGAGACTCTCAAAAATAGGAGCATTAAAGCCTCCTCATTGTCATTAAAATGCCCTTAATATAGTGAATACAATGAAAGAAAAGGTTATCATAGAGCTTGTGAACCTTCCCCATGTGAGCGAGCCGAATAATGATGGCAATGTAAAGGTACTAAATAGCATACATCAAGGCATAGACTTTCATGAGGCCCCGGAAGAAGTGACTACACGAAACGGTGCCCGTCGGGCGAGGGAATTCCATGCCACTGCATCTCCATTCCTGCACTACCCCATTGTCAGCAGCATTGCCTTGCAGCGCCTAGGTATGTAGACGGGATAAATACCCACGATTTATCTTAGGTTGATTGCCTCATGAAAGTCTATGCCTTGATGTATGCTATTTAGTACCTTTACATTGCCATCATTATTCGGCTCGCTCACATGGGGAAGGTTCACAAGCTCTATGATAACCTTTTCTTTCATTGTATTCACTATATTAAGGGCATTTTAATGATAATGAGGAGGCTTTAATGCTCCTATTTTTGAGAGTCTCTAGTGCCTTGCCAATATAGTGTACTGTTATATAGGTGTTTCATGGTTACTTGTGATCAGTGCACACATCTGTGTGATTCATGTTGGCATATCTCACTCTTTCCCCTTTTTGTTACTTTTGGAATCTCCCTTCATCTCTGTTGTATATGTTTCATGTATGTTTTTAAGAATTTTGAATCTCAATAAAAATCTCATTTTTATTATTAATTCTCTTTGCACTTCTTATCTATGGGTGGCACCTTCCACTCTAGATTTGGTATCATGTCAACTATTCACTGCGTAGCAAAACAATATGGGAGTAACAAATTAATAGGAAGAATGCTTTCAGGTGGCCATCAAGTACGTGGTTTCAAAGTCTTTTTGTGGTGCGTTTGAATTTGATGCAGGCAGGGCCTTGTATTCAATGCATAAGCTAACAGTATGGCAGTGGCAAAAGAGTAATGTGAACCTGGTTTTCCTGTGTACATCCACTAGGTCGCTTCTAAGTCTTTTTGGGGTGCATTTCAATTTGATGCAGGCAGGACCTTGTATTCAATGAAGAAGCTAACAGTATGTCAGTGGCAAAAGAGTAATGTGAACGTGGTTTTCCTGTGTACATCCACTAGGTCGTTACTAAGCCTTTTTGGGGTGCATTGAAATTTGATGCAGGGCGGCCTTGTATTCAATGAAGAAGCTAACAGTATGGCAGTGGCAAAAGAGTAATGTGAACTTGATTTTCCTGTGGTCATCCAGTACCTGGGTTCAAAGGCTTATTGGGTGCGTGTTACTTAGCTGCAGGGCAGGCCTTGCATTTAATGCATAGGCTAACACTATGGGAGACCTATTTTCCTATAATTGGAACACTTTTTCATGAGACCCTCCTGTATCATCTCATCACAGGGGTATTGTGGTGCACCCTAATTTTTGGCAGCCCAGCCACTCAGTGCCTAGGCTATAATGGTATAGGAGACCCACCGTTTAATATTTGCCCTTTAAGAAGATTAATTCTGCCTGATGCTGCCTGAGTCCTTCCTTCATAAATGAAACAAGATGTGTCTGATGATGTGTCACATACCACATGGCCAGCTAAGGTTGTTAAATGCTACAATGACATTTCACAGTAAATGCATTTGTATTGGTTGAAACCAATGGTAACGTTGAAAACGCATCAAAAATGCTACGTGTGAACACAGACAAATTGGTGGAGGAACATTTTTACTTTGGGTTAATTATTTTTCCTTATATAAAAGTCATTAGCCTAAAAAGGATGTTCCTTGACATATTTCCCAGTAAAATCCATTTTGGTTTTCGTTTTTGTATGTTTTTGGTGTCACTGTAAAAATGGCGTAAGACTCTGACATCATTGCTCACAGCTGTGACCTGGTAGTCAGAAATGCTTCCAGGGGCATTCCTCATGATGGTCCCATGTCATTTGAGCTGTGTTTCCATCATTTACAGACTTTTTAGACTTTAAAAGGACCCCCAAGGGGGTTCACAAGAAAAATGCTCGTTTTCCCATAGACTTACATTGGGCTCCTTGCTTGGGTCAAGTACCCGAGTATTCCAATTTACTCGACTCGAATAACGAGCACCTGAGCGTTTTAGTGCTCACTCATCACTATTCAATACCATACCAGTGTTTAATCTAAGTTGTCCCACAAAATAGAAAAGTCCTGTTTTGGGATTCTGTTAATATCTTACTCTTTTTTCTTTGTTCACTTACAAGGGGTTCCTCACTCTTTGACATGCCTATACCCTCAAAATCATTTATACAAATATTTTGTTTCATCTCTTAAAGCTCCTTTGGAAGCCCTTATATGTAGTTAAAATTGCAAGAAACATCTACAAATAAGATATAAGGACATATTCACATACAGTGTTGTAGTTATATTATAGTAAACAGGATTTTAAAAATTGAAGCAGTAGAAATAACAGCAAGTAAAACTAGATTTTATAGAAATTGTCTTCATTCACACATCACAAATCAAAATGCACATATTTTTTGGCTTCCTGAAGAGTTTTAAATTCTAATGAGAATTAATCTTTTACAGAACAGAGTGACATTATCCACTGTTTGGTCTTTGTGTTTTATCAAAATATTCCTATTTAAAAATGGGAGATATCAGGACTTTGAAGAAAAATATTGGTTGAGAAAGTCAACTAAATTGGTAACTGTAAAGATCGGTCTGAGGCTGTCAGCTGAAAAAAGGTACCATGTACTGACTAGGTGCAAGCCATTCCACTTTGCAGGTCCCACAGGCATCACTGGTTCTCAATTTTTAACTCTTATACAGAGATCTGAACTTATGATAGGACCCCCTGGGATATGTCCACGAAGTAGCTGCTGACCAGAAAAGAGAGCTTGAGGCAGAAGTGGTACACGTATCTACGTCAATAACTAAAGTGTCAAAACAGGGACAAAATCATAGCACATAGAGAAGTCAATGGAATGACCAAGGTCAAAGACACAGAATTTGACAAAGGTTGAGTCACAAGACAGATCAGAATCAAATAAGCAGAATGAGTGCACAAGAGTTATAGAAGTGAAACGAAGAAACTCAGAACTCCAAGCACATTGCTGGGAGTTTAAATAGTATGTGCTATTGCCCTATGGGCTACAGCAGATAAACTAATTACACTTGCTCAACAGCCCAAATAACATGGTCAGCAGAAACACACAACAACGATCAGTGGTACCCCATCCCCAATGCTAATACACATAGCCACATGACAGTGAAGAAAGGGTGACGCTACTACTTGCTGAGACAGCATGTGCACCACCGAACTAAGCCAGCTTTGCCATCTTCTTCATCACTAGTACTGCCAAAGAGTCAGTGCAACGACAGAGATAGATGTTGCTGGATCATGGTCAAGTAAGTATCTTACATTAACTATTTATGTGTTAGTACAGAAACACTACAGTAAGATTAGCCTTGCCTCCCAACTGTTCCATACAACGGCCGACAACATTTTTTTTGTATGTTGGTCGTTTTGTAGAGCTCATTTTGAAATCTCTCGAACTGAGAGAAAGATAAGGAAGGACACATCTGTAATACACTGTGTGCAGAATTATTAGGCAAATGAGTATTTTTATCACATCATCCTTTTTATACATGTTGTCCTACTCCAAGCTGTATAGGCTTGAAAGCCAACTGCCAATTATGTAAATCAGGTGATTTGCATCTCTGTAATGAGGGGTGTAGTCTAGTGACATCAACACCCTATATAAGGTGTGCTTAATTAGGCAACTTCCTTTCCTTTGGCAAAATGGGTCAGAAGAGAGATTTGACGGACTCTGAAAAGTCCAAAATTATGAGATGTCTTGCAGAGGGATGCAGCAGTCTTGAAATTGCCAAACTTTTGAAGCATGAACACCGAACAATCAAGCGTTTCATGGCAAATAGCCAACAGGATCGCAAGAAGAATGTTGATAAAAAAGGCTCAAAATAACTGCCCATGAATTGAGGTAAATCAAGCGTGAAGCTGCCGAGATGCCTTTTACCACCAGTTTTGCCATATTTCAGAGCTGCAACATTACTGGAGTATCAAAAAGCACAAGGTGTGCCATACTCAGGGACATGGCCAAGGTAAGGAAGGCTGAAAAACGACCACCTTTGAACAAGAAACATAAGATAATACGTCAAGACTCGGCCAAGAAATATCGTAAGACTGATTTTTCTAAGATTTTATGGACTGATGAAATGAGAGTGACTCTTGATGGGCCAGATGGATGGGCCCGAGGCTGGATCTGTAAAGGGCAGAGAGCTCCACTCCGACTCAGACGCCAGCAAGGTGGAGGTGAGGTAGTAGTATGAGCTGGTATCATCAAAGATGAACTTGTGGGACCTTTTCGAGTTGAGGATGGAGTGAAGCTCAACTCCCAGACCTACTGCCAGTTTCTGGAAGACACCTTCTTCAAGCAGTGGTACAGTAAGAAGTCGGTATCGTTCAAGAAAAACATTATTTTCATGCAGGACAATGCTCCATCACATGCATCTAACTACTCCACAGCGTGGCTGTCCAGTAAAGGTCTAAAAGAAGAAAAAATAATGACTTGGCCCCCTTGTTCACCTGATCTGAACCCCATAGAGAACCTGTGGTCCCTCATAAAATGTGAGATCTACAGGGAGGGAAAACAGTACACCTCTCGGAACAGTGTCTGGGAGGCTATGGTGGCTGCTGCACGCAATGTTGATCGTAAACAGATCAAGCAACTGACAGAATCTATGGATGGAAGGCTTTTGAGTGTCATCATAAAGAAAGGTGGCTATATTGGTCACTGATTATTTTGTTTTTGTTTTTGAATGTCAGAATTGTTTATTTCTAAATTTTGTGTTGTTACATTGGTTTACCTGGTGAAAATAAACAAGTGAGATGGGCATATATTTGGTTTTTATTAAGTTGCCTAATAATTCTGCACAGTAATAGTTACCTGCACAAACAGATATCCTCCTAAGATAGCCAAATCTAAAAAAAAAACATTCCAACTTCCAAAAATATTAAGCTTTGATATTTATGAGTCTTTTGGGTTGATTGAGAACATAGTTCAATAATAAAAAGAATCCTCTCAGGGTGAGTTTCCACGGTCAGGAAACGCTGCGTGTTTGGCGCTGTGCGCTGGCGCAGCGCCAAACACGCAGCGTCCAGATGTTACAGCATAGTGGAGGGGATTTCAAGAAATCCCGTCTCCACTATGCGTAACAATACGCAGGTGGCAGACCTGCGTAAACGGACATGCGGCGCGTCTTTTTAGACCGCAGCATGTCCTTCGCGTATTGCGGCGACGGTGCGTCGCCGCAACATAATTAACACAGGGCTATGTAGCCCTGCGCTCTTTCCGGAGGTGTTCCGGAGGTGTCCTGAACACCTCCGGAAAGAGCGCGCGTCATAAAGGGGGCGGGGCTTAGACGGAGCGGAATTTCCGCTCCGTCCAAAGCGCTATGGTTCCGGACCGTGGAACCATAGCCTCAAATACAACTTGCCTAATAATTCTGCACACAGTTTAAATGATGGATAATTTTGTTATTGTTTTTTTTATTTACAATCATATGTTTATCTAAGATTAAATATTGATATGAATTTGTACATGAAAGTAGATATTTTTTAAATAAATGCATCAGTAAAATTAAGTAATGTAAAACAGAAACCTACCTTGCAGCTTATACATTTTAGCTTCAGTGTTTTCATGGTCCATTGTATGTTCAGAACAATGACTCGCCTCTTCTGCCTCAGTGCACTAAATCTGATTTGATAAAACAAGAGCCTTCCTTGGGCAAACATATTTGCTGCAAAAAACACAGCTATGTAGATATGTTTTTATTCAGTGACTTTGCACAATATTTTAACCCTCACAAAACCATATCTTATATATGTTTTCTCTTCCTGGAGTTAATCAGATTTATCTGATTAACGCCCAGGTATTTGTAGAACACATTCAGACATGGTGTATTTGTTGCAGAGCATAATATATGTCATTAGTAGGGATGAGCGAATGTGCTAGGTTATACTCGGATATCACTCGAGTATCTGGGTGCTCGGATGTACTCGTTACATGACAAGTATTGGATGGTGCTCTATGTAAAACTCGAATTCCCGACGCCAATAAGAATGCAGGGATTGACTGCGCATCACTGTAATGCTGTAGCCATCGTGGTTGTGGCATTACTGTGATTGGCTGACTGTGTGAATTCACACACTTTACACAGCTCTTTGACAGTTCGAACTGGAGGAAGAGAGTGTTTGTCCAATCTAGTATAATGAATCAGAGTCCAGTAGTGTTGATACTGGTGTTGAAGCTGAACAATCATGCTAACAGCTCTTCTAAGGGCTAATTGTTTGCTTTGCTGTTTGTATCACATATATTCTGCATTTAGTCTAGGGAGGGAGAGAGAGTTGAAGGTGCAGGGAGAGTGGCAGAATACAATCTGTAGACAGGGATTAGGGCTATGCGGACCCTTGCAAAATGAACAGCTGCAGTATTTTATTTTTGAACATATTGTGTAATCCATCCAGTATTATGTGCTTTGTGATACATTTTGGTGTTATATAACTCTCGAAAAAAGTACTAAAATTATTTTCTGTGTTAAATTACTCACCCATAGAGTATTCCATAGCCTGCCGTCCATATTTATGATATCTAACACTCCAAAAAAGCCTTAAAAAAATGTTGCTGGGTTAAATTTCTCAAACATAGAGTATTCCACGGTACACTACAGTGATACCTATCACTCCCAAAAAGTGTTTAAACATTTTTCTGGATTAAATTACTCTGCCATACAGTATTCTGTGGTCTGGGGTACATTACTGTGATATCTATCACTCCAAAAAAGCGTTTAAAAATTATTCTTTGTTAAATATCTCAGCCATACAGTATTCAGTGGTCTATGGTACATTTTTGTGACATATAACACTCCAAAGAAAGCGTTTAAACATTTTTCTGGGTTACAATTCTCACCCATGCATTATTCCATTGTCTGGCGTACATTTTTATGATATCTATCATGTAAAAAGCATTTACAATTTTTTCTGGGTTAAATTTTTCAGCCATACAGTATACTGTGGTCTGGGATACATCTCTATGATATATAACACTCCAAAAAAGCATTAAAACATTTATCTGTATTCAATTACTCATCCATAGTGTATAACATGTACTGGTGTACATTTCATTGGTATATAACTCAGAAAAATTTAACAAAATTTTATCTGTATTATATTGCTCAGCCATAGAGTATTACGTCTACTTTTTTCATTTCGGTTTTATATAATGCTAAAATATTTGTAAATAAATGTTTTGCATTATATTAATCATTCATACACTATTACATGTTGTTGGATACATTTTGGTGGTATATGACCCTCAAAAAATTGTTCAAAATTTTATTGGTATTATATTGATCATTCATAGATCATTACATCTGTTTGAGCACATTTCGATGGTATCTAACCCTCCCAAAAATTGTTAAAAAATGTATCAGCATTATATTGGTCATCCTTAGAGTAGAACATGATCTTGAGTACATTTTGGTCGTATATAACCCTCAAAATAATTTGTCAATTTTTTTTTCTATATTATATTGCTTATCTATACAGTATTATGTGTTCTTGAGTACATTTTGGTGGTATACATAACACTATAAAAAAGCAGTGAAAAATGTGTCTGGATTTAATTACTCATCCATACAGTTTTATGTACTTTATGTTACATTTTGGTACTATATAAAACTCAAAAAAATTGTATTGATTCAATTACTGATTCATACAGTATTATACTCTTTCTGTTACATTTCATTCACACACTGTAAAGCGGTTCTTGTTACATTTCGCTGGCATATTAAACTCTGAAAATAGCTTCGCAAAATTTTTATGGTTTCAATGATTCATGCATACATTTTAACCTTCTTTGTGTAAAACTACGGTGGGTGAAAATTTTTAAAAACCATTTGGCTTGGTACAGTTCACAAAATATTTTTGGTCAAACAATTGACTACTGTCATATATACTGCAAAACTTGCTTTGTGTGAAATTTTGTTGGTTTGAAATAAAAAACAAAAATGGCCTGCTACAGCTGTACACTTTCTTAACCCCTTTATCCCATCTGACGTACTATTCCGTCCATGTGACCCTGGACCTAATTCCCAAAGACGGAATAGTACGTCATATGCGATCAGCTGATTACACAGGTCTGCAACTAAAAAGCTGTTTGATTATTTTCATCTAATTTCCATGTATTTTGATGTGCTGAAAACGAAAAAAAATATTGAAAAAAATCCTGGACATCAGGATTTGCCACAAAATGCAAAATTCTCTTCAAATTTAGTAAATTTTTCTCAATTTTTGGTATTTTTTTTATCTTAGGGTTTTGAAAGTCAAAATTACTATTAATTAATTCACATCAATGCATTGAAGATATACAATGCCAAAAAAATATAACTTTCAAAGAAAAGAACTTTCAGTGTGAGCTAATGAAACCAGCATCAACATGTTGCAAGCTGAACGACCGGGCTCTGACATGCCCGGGCTTGTTTCAATTGTTTTATCTTGGTTCTCGCCTGTTCACACTTTTTCATCTCAGTTCGTGTTAGCTCGTCATATTCAACCGTGTTTCCCAAAATTAGCATTATGGCTCAGCGGAAGTGTATTAATTCGCCTGACAGTTTCTGTTACATTTGTGGTGAATATACAGTGTTGAAGCAACAGCTGAATATTACAGACTTTGTGAAAAAAGTATACTTCGCATATTTCGAACTAAAGATTGGAGATCAAGATAAAGCTTGGGTGCCTCATAAAGTGTGCAAATGGTGTGTTGAGGACCTCCGAAATTGGTTCAAGGGTAAGAAAAAAGCTTTCCGTTATGGGATTCCTATGGTATGGCGAGAGTAAAAGAACCATAGTGACGATTGTTACTTTTGTTCATGCGATGTGAACGGGTATTGTTATGATCTGCTACAAGCACTAAGGAAAGGTAGGAATTCTGTCCCTACAATAGTATTAAGCTGGATCCCTACGATGTAACGGGGAACCTGATCCTGCGACCAGACCCGCTAAAGTCCTCAGCTAGTCTGAACGAAGACCTATAGTTGCGAGGGAGGAATCCCTACAAGATCTAGGGACTGGGTGAAAAGGTGGACACCTCCTAACAGAAATTGTAGCAGAGAAAAATAAAACAGAAAACAAATTACTAAGAGATCCTAAGATCAAGCAAAACTGACAGAGTAAGGCACCTAAGCACCCGGCTAGCTTAAGAGTAGATAATACAATGAAGTCCAGCAAAGCCAGAAGGGCGGAGCCAGACTAAATAGGGTAAAAAGGTCATGTGACCAGCAAACTGAAACAAAACCTAACAAGAGGTTATAACAGTACCCTCCCTTCTAAGAGGATCCTCCGGATCCCCTATGACTTAGGCTTATCCGGAAATCTCTTGTGAAACGCTCTGACAAGTCTAGACGCAGAAACATCATCCGCCCTCACCCATGAGTTATCCTCGGGTCCATAACCCTTCCAAGCGACGAGGTACTGTAAACTCCCTCTATACCGTCTAGAATTTAGGATGCGGAAATCTCATATTGCCCGTCCTCCACCACCAGGGGAACAGTGGCCGAGACGTCTCCATCTGAGGCCTCAGCTTTTTTCAAGAGAGAAACATGAAACACCGGATTGATCTTCCAGGAGGTAGGAAGCTCCAACCTAACAGCAGATTGGTTAATAACCTGAAGCACCTTAAAGGGCCCTACAAACTTGGGACCCAATTTCTTAGATGGAATCCTCAAGCGCAGATTCTTAGAGGACAACCAAACCATGTCACCAATAGCAAACAAAACCTCTTGTCGTTTTCTATCAAAATACACTTTGGATCTTTTGTTAGCCTCCTGAAGATTACCACGCACATCAGTCCAAACTCTCTCCAAAACACCAGAAAAATTCTCCTCTTCAGGTACAGCCGATCCCAACTTGGAAAATGACCCAAAAGACGGATGTCTCCCAGTACAACAAAAAAAAGGCGAACAACCAGCAGAAGCAGATGTATGGTTGTTAAGAGCAAACTCAGCAAGTGGCAGAAACTCAGACCACCCCTCTTGATTATCAGTCACAAAACAACGCAAGAACTGCTCAACATCCTGGTTTTTCCTTTCTGTCTGGCCATTAGACTCAGGATGATATCCAGATGATAACGACAAATGAACTCCCAACCTGTCACAAAAGGCGCGCCAAAAACGAGCCACAAACTGAGGTCCCCTATCCGAAACAATGTCAGTAGGAACACCATGTAGTCTGACTATTTCCTTGACAAAGGCCCTAGCGAGAGTCTTAGCGCAGGGCAGTTTGATGAAAGGAACCAAGTGACACATCTTGCTAAAACGGTCCACGACCACCCAGATGACAGTGAAACCCTCAGAGGGTGGAAGGTCAGTAATAAAGTCCATAACCAAATGTGTCCAAGGTGCACTAGGGACCTCCAGAGGGCAAAGCAACCCCGCAGCAGGAGTATGAGAAGACTTAGATCTAGCACACACAGTGCATTGACGCACCCACTTAATGACTTCCTTCTGCCATCCTGGCCACCAAAAACTGCGACCCACAAGTCTCTTGGTCTCAGAGATTCCAGGATGACCTGCCAACCGAGAGTCATGACATTCAACAAACAAATCTCTCCTCAGGGTACCAGGCACAAACAACCTCCCATGCGGCGTGTTAGATGGGGCATTCTCCTGTGCTTTAAGAATCTCATCTTCCAACACGGAGTCCAAGACAGCAATAACAACCCCCTCTTGTAAAATGTTCTCCTCCTCCTCAGTACCCACCATAGGAGAAAAGCTGCGAGACAAAGCATCAGCTTTAACATTTTTAGTACCTGGGATGTAAGTAACGGTAAAATTAAACCGTGAGAAAAACAGTGCCCACCTAGCCTGACGGGCATTCAAGCGTTTGGCAGCATCAAGGTAGATCAGATTTTTATCGGTGAAGACTTGAACGGGAAATTCCGCTCCCTCCAAAAAATGACGCCAGTGTTCAAATGCGAGTTTAATTGCCAACAACTCCCGATTACCGATATCATAATTTAGTTCAGACTCAGAAAATTTCTTTGAAAAAAAAGCACAGGGATGTACTCCATCCGTCTTTGCCTGAGACAACACCGCGCCGACCCCCACAGAAGAAGCATCAACCTCAACCAAAAATGGTTTAGTCACATCAGGCTGCGTAAGGATGGGAGCAGAGCTGAACTTCTCCTTTAGCAACACAAAAGCCTCAATGGCCTCAGTAGTCCACTGAACCGCATCAGCACCTTTCCTGGTGAGATCGGTCAGAGGTTTGGCAATCACAGAAAAAAATTTTATGAATTTTCTATAATAATTGGCGAACCCCAAAAACCTCTGTATTGATTTCACACCAATAGGTCTAGGCCAATCCTGCACAGCTTGCACTTTCACAGGATCCATCTCAAAACCTTCACTGGAGACAATGTAGCCCAAAAAACTAAGTCTCTGTACAGCGAACTCACATTTTTCTAGTTTGGCAAAAAGTGAATTATCACTCAGTAACTGTAATACTTCACGCACACTCCTCCAATGAGACTGCAAATCCGGTGAATAAATCAAAATGTCATCCAAATACACAACCATACTTCTGCCGATCAAAGGTCTAAGGATGTCATTGATAAGATTCTGAAAAAATGCCGGAGCACTGGAAAGCCAAAAGGCATAACCAGATTATCAAAATGACCCAGTGGAGTGTTAAACGCAGTCTTCCATTCATCCCCCTCCTTCATGCGCAACAAATTGTATGCCCCTCGAAGATCAATTTTCGAGAACCACTTGGCCCCCACTAACTGATTAAACAAATCAGGAATCAATGGCAGTGGGTAAGGATTGCGTACAGTAATCTTATTAATCTCACGAAAATCCAGACAAGGCCGTAAACCGCCGTCCTTTTTTTAACAAAAAAAAAAATCCAACCGCCACAGGAGACTTGGAAGGCCTAATGTGACCGGCGGCCAAGCTTGTCTGTATGTATTCCTCCAAAGCCTTTCTTTCAGGAATAGTCAAATTAAATAAGCGACTTTTAAGAAGAGTCGCTCCAGGGACAAATTCAATTGCACAATCATATTCTCTATGAGGAGGCAATACCTGCGATTCCTTATCAGAAAAAACTTTCCAAAAATCCTGAATAGGTACAGGTAACTCCCCCTTAACTACAGCAGCAATACGCCCGTTACAACACTTGTCATAACAATTAGGACTCCAGGACTTAATTTCATTGGTAGACCAATCCAGTACCGGATTGTGCAATTTTAACCAGGGTAACCCCAAAATCACCGGTGAGGGCAAATTGTTCAAAACTACCAAATCCAAATTCTCTTGATGAACACCATTAATAGTAAGAGGAAATTCACAGATATGGTGAGTAACATTTTTCAAGGGAGAACCATCCACAGACACCACATTAATAGGGAAGACAGAAGTTTGGGTTCTAATTTTAGTTTTTTCCAAAAATTTCCCATCAATCACATTGAGAGTTGAACCACAATCCACAAATACCCGAAACTCCATTAATTCCTCCTCAACAGCAGTGGTAGCAGAAAGAAAGACACCTTTATTGTTTAAACAAGCTATGCGGGCGAAACTGACCTCATTTTTTTTTTTCTTTATTCATACGAAGCGCACAGTTCTTAATGAAATGGTCAGATTTGCCACAATAGAAACACAAGCCCTTAGCAAATCTGCGTTCTTTTTCACGAGAGTGAGGTGTCATTGCTCCAATTTCCATCGGCTCTCCAATGTCAGTACATTCCTTCTCCAAACTTGGAGCTGACAAGGCAGATTTACTCTCATTAACCCTAGCACGCAGTCTCCTATTGTCATGCTGTATAGCAGATATATATATGTGATGACAATAATCTATATCAAAAGGGCAACATACTATATAACATGCGCATAGCTATATGATAACATAGATTTACCTGACAGAAAGTCCAGTGGGTCAAAACGGAATCCGTTATACGCTGTCTCCGGCTAGAGGGTGACCGGGTCTAAGCTGACCCTAACTGGGGTCCTAACTAATCCCTCAACCTGGAGGTACTGTTAAAGGTACAGAGGTCCAGGCCACCAGCGTAAACCCTGTCTCCTATCAATCCCTGCCAACTGTATTCTAGTCCTAAGAAGGACCCTGAATACCACCAAAGGGAATGACCAGGTAACAGTTAATGAACAGAAAGACATACAAGAAAGATAAGAAATAAAGTAAATAAAGTCTTACATACAACACTCACACACAGTAGGAACACCTTAGGTCTCAGAGATAAACTATAATCTGTAAGAGTAAAAACAACTAAGGAGCTCTTAGCTTAAGTATTCCCAGAACCGATACAGTCTGCTAAACTATATGAATGCTTTCACCGGCATCCAACACCCAGACTGGCAGGAATATAAAGGAAACTAATTAGAACATAATCCAAAGCAGCCGGGCGAGGCTGGACCTAGTCTTAGCAAAGAGCTAGGTAAAATTAACTCTCTCATTACCAAACACAAAGAAACAGCAGCTCAGCTGTGAGAAGTCAGAATGTGCAATCGCGACGATCTTCGTGGCGATGCACCCATGACAGTACCCCCCCTTCTACGAGGGGCCTCCGGACCCTCATGACCAGGTCTGTCCGGGTAAATTGTGTGAAAGGTCCGAACCAATCGATCTGCGTTATCATCAGACGCAGGGACCCACGTCCTCTCCTCAGGACCATACCCCCTCCAATGAACTTCCACGTTATCATTGACCACCACTGAAGGAGGAGGTAGAGGTGACGGTATGACTGGTGCCATATACTTTTTAAGTAATGACTTGTGAAACACATTATGAATTTTAAACGTAGGAGGGAGGTCCAGACGAAATGCCACAGGATTAATTATGGAACTGATCCTGTATGGCCCGATGAATCTGGGACCCAACCTCCAGGAGGGAACTTTAAGTTTTATATTCCTGGTAGACAACCACACCAGATCGTTCACCCTCAGATCTAGACCAGAAACTCTCCTCCTATCAGCCATCCGTTTGTAAGGGTTCTCCATAACCTTCAGTCTTAAGCGATCTGGAACTATCAGTCTCCCTGGAAGTCCCACAGGGGCGTCCCCCTGAGCCCCCAATACCTCCCCCTCAAGCTCAGAGCATACAGCTGACACTACAACTCCCTCCTGAGGAATAGGAACCGGATCATCCGTCTTCCCGACCCCTGGGAAAGTACGAGATAAGGCATCAGGAAGCGACTTTATTGAGAAGTCATATGTGCGATGAGGAGGTAACTCTTTACACCCCTCCTCTGAGAACTTCTCCCAAAAGTCCTCCAGAAAAGGAGGCAAAGTCCTAGGCACAACCGCACCGATGACCGTGCTCATGCAGTTATTCTTGCAAAATTCACCCCACTGGCTTATCTTTCTGGATTGCCAATCAATCACTGGGTTATGTTTAGCCAACCAAGGAAGTCCCAACACAATGGGAGCAGGCAGACCCTCCAACACATAACAAGACAATTGCTCTTTATGTATTGCCCCTACTCGAAGATCTATGTTATGAACAGCTTGTACCAAGCTACCTTGACCAAGAGGTCTAGAATCAATAGAGAGTATAGGGACCGGTTTGGCCAATACACTCAGTTGCATACCATGCACCTGGGCAAACCGAGCGTCCACCAGATTAGCCCCGGACCCACTATCAAGAAAAACAGAAATCCTCTCAGTTCTAGTACCAATCACCACCTCCGCAGGCACGAGAAACTGAGAGGGATTTGGGGACGAAATACACACTCCCAGGTTAACTCCTTGGTTCAAAGAGGTCCGGGATGGACACCCCCCAACAAAATGTCCCTCTCTCCCGCAAAAGAAACACCTTCTAGTCTTGCGGCGCACCGCTGATTCCCTCCTACAAAATGATGTCCCTCCCAACTGCATGGGTTCCTCAGAACAGACCAGGGGAACCTCAGTATAAGGGACTTTAGTAGTAGGTGGAGTCATCACGGGGGCGGAGTTACCTCGCGTCTTCCCCGAAGACGTCTATCAATGCGAATAGCGAGGGCCATAGCAGCCTCCAGTGATGGAGGAGAATCATACTGAGCCAACACATCTTTTAATTTGTCAGACAACCCTTGACAAAACTGGCTCCTAAGAGCTGGGTCATTCCACTGAGTATCTGTTGCCCATCTACGGAACTCAGAAGAATATTCCTCCGCTGGACGATTTCCTTGCCGTATTTTACGTAACCTTGTTTCAGCAAGGGAGACTCGATCCGGATCATCATATACCAGACCCAGGGCAGTAAAAAATCGATCCACTGACTGGAGATCTGGGGAGCCTGGAGGAATAGAGAACGCCCAAGATTGAGGATCCCCTTGTAAGAGCGAGATAACAATTCCCACCCTCTGCTCTTCACTCCCAGATGACCGAGGCCGTAGCCGAAAGTACAATTTACATGCCTCCCGGAAAGTAAAAAATTTGTCCCGCCCACCAGTGAACCTGTCCGGGAGAGCAACCTTAGGTTCAGATCTGGTTTGCTCCGGGGGGGACAAAACCTTGGACTTAATGTCTGCCAACTCCATGGACAATCCCTGCAACTGCCGGGCCAGCTGGGCTACTGGATCCATGATAGCTGGGGAGAATCTTTAGTATAGGCCGGTGAAAATGTCACGCTGTATAGCAGATATATATATATGTGATGACAATAATCTATATCAAAAGGGCAACATACTATATAACATGCGCATAGCTATATGATAACATAGATTTACCTGACAGAAAGTCCAGTGGGTCAAAACGGAATCCGTTATACGCTGTCTCCGGCTAGAGGGTGACCGGGGTCTAAGCTGACCCTAACTGGGGTCCTAACTAATCCCTCAACCTGGAGGTACTGTTAAAGGTACAGAGGTCCAGGCCACCAGCGTAAACCCTGTCTCCTATCAATCCCTGCCAACTGTATTCTAGTCCTAAGAAGGACCCTGAATACCACCAAAGGGAATGACCAGGTAACAGTTAATGAACAGAAAGACATACAAGAAAGATAAGAAATAAAGTAAATAAAGTCTTACATACAACACTCACACACAGTAGGAACACCTTAGGTCTCAGAGATAAACTATAAGCTGTAAGAGTAAAAACAACTAAGGAGCTCTTAGCTTAAGTATTCTCAGAACCGATCCAGTCTGCTAAACTATATGAATGCTTTCACCGGCATCCAACACCCAGACTGGCAGGAATATAAAGGAAACTAATTAGAACATAATCCAAAGCAGCCGGGCGAGGCTGGACCTAGTCTTAGCAAAGAGCTAGGTAAAATTAACTCTCTCATTACCAAACACAAAGAAACAGCAGCTCAGCTGTGAGAAGTCAGAATGTGCAATCGCGACGATCTTCGTGGCGATGCACCCATGACACCTATCCACCCGTATGGCTAATTGCATAGCCTCTTGCAAGTTACCAGGTATGGGATAAGCAATCAGCAAATCTTTAACCCTTTCACTTAACCCTGCAAGAAATAAACTTTTCATAGCTGAATCGTTCCATCCTACCTGAGTGGACCATCTACGGAAGTGAGTACAATACTTTTCCACACCACCTGATCCCTGTCTCAAACGTCTCAATTCTGTCTCAGCTGATGAAACACGATCCGGATCGTCATACAATAACCCCAAAGCAGAAAAAAAAATATCCACTGATCTAAAGCATGGATCACTAGGCTGCAGAGAAAAGGCCCATTCCTGAGGTTCTTTGCGCAAAAGTGACATTATGAACCCTATGCGCTGTGCGTCATCACCAGAGGATCTGGGTCTCAAACGGAAATACAACAAGCAAGCATTTTTAAAAGAAAAAAAAATCTTGTTGTTCACCTAAATCAGGCAAATGTACCTTTGGCTCCACGAAATGTGCTCCAGAACAACTACTCACGTGTTGCTTTATCTCAGCCACCTCCAGAGAGAGTCCCTGCAGGCGTTGAACTAAATCCTGAATCGACACCATGATAGAAAAAGAAAATCTTTCCTTACAGATTTTTTTTTTTCTTGGCTGGACTTTCTGTTATGATCTGCTACAAGCACTAAGGAAAGGTAGGAATTCTATCCCTACAATAGTACTAAGCTGGATCCCTACGATGTAACTGGGAACCTGATCCTGCGACCAGACCCGCTAAAGTCCTCAGCTAGTCTGAACGAAGACCTATAGTTGCGAGGGAGGAATCCCTACAAGATCTAGGGACTGGGTGAAAAGGTGGCACCTCCTAACAGAAATTGTAGCAGAGAAAAATAAAACAGAAAACAAATTACTAAGAGATCCTAAGATCAAGCAAAACTGACAGAGTAAGGCACCTAAGCACCCGGCTAGCTTAAGAGTAGATAATACAATTAAGTCCAGCAAAGCCAGAAGGGCGGAGCCAGACTAAATAGGGTAAAAAGGTCATGTGACCAGCAAACTGAAACAAAACCTAACAAGAGGGTTATAACAGGTATAATTTAAAATGGAAGCATTCCATTTCATACCCCAATATTCACTCAGCAATTTGTCCCATTCCCCATGGCACAGATATACCAGTACCCAAGGCCCCTGCTACCTTGGAAGAGATACCTTGCTTTGATGAAGGTGGAATCATACCTGAACCAGATGATGAATCAAGTTCTGACTTTGAAGATGATACAAGACCAAAATTGTTTTACCAGGAGGAGATGAATGATTTGGTAAGAGACTTGAATCTTCCCAAAGATGCCACTGAGTTACTCGGATCAAGGCTCAAAAGCAAGAATTTATTGTTGCCAGGAGTATCTTTTTCATGGTTCAGACATCGTGAAAACGAGTTCGCTCCTTACTTTGCCCAGGAAGATAAGTTGGTTTATTGCATCGATGTCGAAGGTTTGATGGGTCAATTCAAAATCCAATGTGATTCAGCGCAACGGCGTCTTTTTTATAGATTGTTCAAAAAGAAGTCTCAAAGCAGTTTTACTCCACAATGGCGGTTTTTATGCTTCCATCCCTGTAGGTCATTCCATACACCTCAAGGAAACCTACGAGAACTTGGAATTGGTTCTTCATAAACTTAAATATGAAGACCACGGTTGGCAAGTGTGCGGGGATTTGAAAGTCTTGTGCATGCTGCTCAGGCAACAAGCTGGGTATACCAAATATCCTTGTTTTCTGTGTCTATGGGACAGTCGAGACCGACAAAATCACTGGACCAAGAAGAATTGGCAGCCGAGGGTGCTCACAGTTGGTGAAAAAAATGTCCTCCGAGAAACTTTGGTTCCTCCCCATAAAGTTCTTCTACCACCTCTCCACATAAAATTGGGATTGATGAAGCAATTCGTAAAATCACTTCCAAAAGATGGAGAATGCTTCAAATACTTAGTCACCAAGTTTCCAGGCTTCTCAGAGGCAAAATTAAAGGAAGGTGTGTTCGTCGGACCAGACATTAGAAGGCTTATAGCTGATCAAGAGTTTATCAATACCATGACGCATCCTCAAAAAGAAGGGTGGATTGCATTTAAAGAGGTCGTAGAGAAATTTTTAGGCAATAACAAAGACCCTGACTACAAAAAATTGTCGGACGAATGCTGAAAGCATTTCAAGCTTTAGGTTGCCTGATGAGTTTGAAAGTGCATTTCCTCCATTCTTACCTTGACAACTTTCCTGAAAATTTGGGAGCTGTAAGTGAAGAGCAAGGTGAACGATTCCACCAGGACATTAAAGAGATGGAAAGAAGATACCAGGGAAGATGGAGCATTACAATGATGGCAGACTACTGTTGGACGCTTCAGAGAGACATTACAGATGCTACTCACAAGCGTAAATGTACCAAGAGAAGCCTCACAGGGAAGAAGAATTGATTTTAGTGTGTGTTAGTGAGCTCATTGCAGTTAAAAAAATGATTTTCATGAAACGTTTGTCAAAAAAAAAAATAATTTTATGAGTCTATTTTCATTTATTTTGAGGTATTGTCTTATTTAACATAGTTATTAAATTGTCAGAAAACGTGATGTCCTATGACAAAACGGAGGTCATTTTCGGATTCAGCGCACTCAAAAACAAAGATTACGTGGAATAACCAAAACAGCTTTTGAAAAAAATTTTTTTGCAGACCTGTGTTATCACAGCTGACACCCGGCACTATGTGCCAGGAGTGGTCATGGACACATTAACCCCTGGCACACTGCGATCAAAGATGATCGCAGTGTTCTGGTGGTATAGGGAAGCATCGCGCAGGGAGGGGGCTCCCTGTGTGCTTCCCTGAGACCCTCAGAACAGCGCGATGTATCGCGCTTCTCCGAGGGACCCTCCTCCCTGCAGGACCGTGGATCCAAGATGGCCACGGGATCCTTCCGGGTCCTGCAGGGAGGCTGCATCCTCAGTGCCTGCTGAGAGCAGGCGCTGTGAAAGCCTGCAGCAGTGCCTGTCACATTGCCGATCTGACAGAGTGCTGTGCACACTGTCAGACCAGCGATCTGACCTTATACAGTGATGTCCCACCCTGGGACAAAGTAAAAAAGTTAAAAAAAATAAAAATAACGTGTAAAAAAAAATTCATAAATAAAGGAAAAAAAATATTCCCCAATAAATTCATTTGTTCATGTAAATAAAAAAAAAACAATAAAAGTACACATATTTAGTATCGCCGCATCCGTAATGACCCGCCCTATAAAACTGTCCCATTAGTTAACCCCTTTAGTGAACCCCTTAAAAAAAAAAACAAGGCTAAAAAACAATGATTTATCATCATACCGCCGAACATAAAGTGGAATAACACGCGATCAAAAAGACAGAAATAAATAAACATGGTACTGCTGAAAACGTCATCTTGTCCCGCAAAAAGCAAGCCGCAATACAGCATCATCAGCGAAACAATAAAAAAGTTATAGCTCGCAGAATAAAGCGATGCAAAAATAATTATTTTTATATATAATCGTTTTTATTGTATAAAAGCGCCAAAACATAAAAAAGATACAAATGAGGTATCGCTGTAATTGTACTAACCTGAAGAATAAAACTGCATTATCAATTTTACCACACGCGGAACGCTATAAACGCCCCTCCCCCAAAAGAAACTCATGAATTGCTGGTTTTTGTTCATTCTGCCTCCCAAAAATCGTAATAAAAAGCGATCAAAAAATGTCATGTGCCCAAAAATGGTACCAATAAAAACGCCACCTCGTCCCGTAAAAAACAAGACCTCACAATAACTCTGTGGGCCAAAATATAGAAAAATTATAGCTCTCAAAATGTGATGATGCAAAAACTACTTTTTGCAATAAAAAGCGTCTTTTAGCGTGTGACAGCTGCCAATCATAAAAACCCGCTATAAATAGTAAATCAAACCCCCCTTTATCACCCCCTTAGTTAGGGAAAAATAATAAAATTAAAAAAATGTATTTATTTCCATTTTCCCATTAGGGTTAGGGTTAGAGTTGGGGCTAAAGTTAGGGTTAGGGTTGGGACTAGGGTTACGGGTGTGTTAGGGTTAGGTTTGTGGTTAGGGTTATGATTAGGGTTGGGATTAGGGTTAGGGGTGTGTTGGGGTTAGGGTTAGAGTTATAATTGGGGGTTTCCACTGTTTAGGCACATCAGGGGCTCTCCAAACGTGACATGGCGTCTGATCTCAATTCCAGTCAATTCGGCTTTGAAAAAGTCAAACGGTGCTCCTTCCATTCTGAGCTCTGCCATGTGCCCAAACAGTAGTTCACTCCTACATATGGGGTATCAACATACTCAGGACATATTGCACAATATCTATTGGAGTCCAATTTCTTCTGTTACCCTTGGGAAAATAAAAAATTGGGAGTGAAAATATAATTTTTGTGGAAAAAAATATGATTATTTATTTTTATGGTTCTATGTTATAAACTTCTGTGAAGCACTTGGGGTTCAAAGTTCTCACCACACATCTAGATAAGTTCTTTTGGGGTCTAGTTTCCAAAATGGGGTCACTTGTGGGGGGTTTCCACTGTTTAGGCACATCAGGGGCTCTCCAAACACGACATGACACCCGCAGACCATTCCATCAAAGTCTGCAATGCAAAATGTCACTACATCACTTCCGAGCCCAGATGTGTGCCCATACAGTAGTTGTCTCCCATATATGGGGTATCAGCATACTCAGGACAATTTGGAGAACAAGTTTTTGGGTCCAATTTCTCATGTTACCCTTGGGAAAATAAATTGGTGACTTAAATATCATTTTTGTGGGGAAAAAATAGGATTTTTTATTTTCATGCCCGGGCATTATAAACTTGTGTAAAGCACTTGGGGTTCAAAGTGCTCACCACAGATCTAGATAAGTTCCTTAGGGGGTCTAGTTTCCAAAATGGGGTCATTTGTGGGGGTTTCCACTGTTTAGGCACATCAGGGACTCTGCAAACTGAACATGACACCCATCAAAGTCTGCATTCCAAAACGTCATTACTTCCTTTCTTAGCCCTGAAGTGCGCCCAAACAGTATTTCTCCACAGCATATGGGGTATCAGCGTACTCAGGACAAATTGGACAACAACTTTTGGGTTCAATTTCCTTGGGAAAAATCAAAAATTGGGGACTAAAAACATTTTTGTGGAATTTTTTCACACCCAGGCATTATAAACTTTAGTGAAACACTTGGGGTTAAAAGTGCTCACAACAGATCTAGATAAGTTCATTATGGGGTCTAATTTCCAAAATGGTGTCACTTTTGGGGGTTTCCACTGTTTAGGCACATCAGGGGCTCTCCAAACGCGACATGGCATACAATCTCAATTCCAGCCAATTTTGGTTTGAAATAACCAACCTTCCGAGCGCGGCCGTGCGCCCAGACAGTGGTTTTCCCCCACATATGGGGTATCGGCGCACTCAGGAGAAATTGCACAACAACTTTTTCTGTCCATTTTCTCCTTTTACCCTTGTTAAAATAAAAAAAATTGTTTGTAAAAGATCAATTTTGTGACTAAAAAGTTAAATGTTCATTTTTTCCTTCCAAGTTGCTTTAGCTCCTATGAAGCATCTGAAGGGTTAATAAACTTCTTGAATGTGGTTTTGAGTACCTTGAGCGGTGCAGTGTTTAGAATGGTGTCACTTTTTGGTATTTTCTGCCATATAGACCCCTCAAAGTGACTTCAAATGTGAGGTGGTCCCTAAAAAAATAGTTTTGTACAATTCGTTGTAAAAATGAGAAATCGCTGGTCAACTTTTAACTCTTATAACTTCCTAACAAAAAAAAATTTGTTCCAAAATTGTGTTGATGTAAAGTAGACATGCGGGAAATGTTATTTAGTAACTATTTTGTGTGACATATCTCAACTTTTGGGTTCAATTTACTTGGGAAAAATCAAAAATTGAGGACTAAAAACATTTTTGTGGAATTTTTTTTTCACACCCAGGCATTATAAACTTTTGTGAAACACTTGGGGGTTCAAAGTGCTCACAACAGATCTAGATAAGTTCATTATGGGTCTAATTTCCAAAATGGTGTCACTTTTGGGGGTTTCCACTGTTTAGGCACATCAGGGGCTCTCCAAACGCGACATGGCATACAATCTCAATTCCAGCCAATTTTGGTTTGAAAAAGTCAAACAGTGCTCCTTCCCTTCCGAGCGCGGCCGTGCGCCCAGACAGTGGTTTTCCCCCACATATGGGGTATCGGCGTACTCAGGAGAAATTGCACAACTTTTTCTGTCCATTTTCTCCTTTTACCCTTGTTAAAATAAAAAAAATTGTAAAAGATCATTTTTGTGACTAAAAAGTTAAATGTTCATTTTTTCCTTAAAAGTTGCTTCAGCTCCTGTGAAGCACCTGAAGGGTTAATAAACTTCTTGAATGTGGTTTTGAGTACCTTGAGGGTGCAGTTTTTAGAATGGTGTCACTTTTGGGTATTTTCTGCCATATAGACCCCTCAAAGTGACTTCAAATGTGAGGTGGTCCCTAAAAAAAATGGTTTTGTACAATTTGTTGTAAAAATGAGAAATCAATGGTCATCTTTTAAGCCTTATAACTTCGTAACAAAAAAAAATTTGGTTTCAAAATTGTGCTGATGTAAAGTAGACATGTGGGAAATGTTATTTAGTAACTAATTTGTGTGACTTATTTCTCTGTTTTAAGGGAATAAAAATTCAAAATTTGAAAATAGCAAAATTTTCCACATTTTCACCATATTTCCATTTTTTTCATAAATAACCGCAAGTTATATCGAAGAAATTTTACCACTATTATGAAGTACAATATGTCACGAGAAAACATTCTCAGAATCACTAAGATCCATTGAATCATTCCAGAGTTATAACCTCATAAACAGACAGTGGTCAGAATTGTAAAAATTGGCCCGGTCATTAATGTGCAAACCACCCTTGGGGGTTAAGAGGTTAATATTTTAATGAGGGCATCCAGTTGTTGCCCTCAAGGGTGCATAGATGACTTTGCTGGTAATTTTTGGAAGGCTTTCACTCTGCATAACTTTTGGGAGTGTAGGAGTACCACAACTACACTTTGCTCACAAAATTTGAATGAGGTACTACAGTTGGTGTCTTCAAGTTTGTATAGATGACCCTGTTTCTAATTTATTTTGTTAGGCTGTGCACTGTGCAGAACTTCTATGAGTGGAGGAGTACCACAACTATAATTTGATCGCAATATTTGAATGAGGCACTACAGTTGATGCCTTCAATGGTGTATGGATGACCCAACTTGTAATTTTTGGAATGCTTTATACTTAGTTCATAGCATTTATGAGTCTAGGAGTACCACTACATGACAATTTGAACAAAAAGTGTGCCTCATGGCCCTCCTTTATGTCTAATACAGGGTGTATCGGAGTCTCTCTTTTATCACATTTTGGCAGTTCTTGCTTCCTTCATAAATTACACTGAAATTTCCAATTTTATACTAAAAGCTTCAATTTTGATTTACTTAACCCCTTCCCGACCCATGACGCCTACGTTGGCGTCATGAAAATCTGTGTCATCCCGACCCATGACGCCAACGTAGGCGTCATGCTATAAATCATGTTCCTGCGGGTCGGGTGACCGGGGTCACTGAAAGGTCACCAGACCCGCAGGCACAAGACCCCTTGTGCATCACCACAGTGGGGGTGGCTTAACCCCCACGTGGTTACGATCGCTCTGATTGACTGTTAAAAGTGAAACAGCCAATCAGAGCGATATGTAATATTTCACCACTGAAATCTGGTGAAATATTACAATCCAGCCATGGCCGATGCTGCAATAGCATCGGCCATGGCTGGACACCGTGTTCCCACCCTCCCCACACCGAGTGACGGCGGTGATCGGCGCCGCCACCGATTCATGGCGGCGATCAGTCACCGCCGTTACTATCATCTGCTGTGCGCTCCGATCCTCTCCCCTCCGGTGTTGTCCGCTCCCCCGCCTTCCGATCACCCCCCACGCCTGTCCTCACCTCCCCCGGTCTTCTGCGGCCCCTGGATCCGTCCCGGCGTCCGCCCGGGACTTTTCATGGGCGACGCCATCTTGGAAAATGGCGGGCACATGCGTAGAGCGCCCGCCGGCCGGCGCATGCGCAGTGCGCCTTTCAAAGTACAAACATTTATTTTGATCACTGTGATAAACTCTCACAGTGATAAAAATAAAAAAAAAGTAACTGAACCCCCCCTTGTCATAGGTAGGGACAAATAATAAAATAAATAATTTTTTTTTTCCTATTAGACCCTGTCCACACGTTGCGGATTTTGATGCGGATTTTGCTGTGAATCCGCAGCGGATTTGGCGCTGCGGATCCGCAGCAGATCCAGAAACCATGTACAGTACAATGCAAATAAATGGTAAAAAAAATGCTATGCACATGCTGTGGATTTTTCAGCGCGGATTTGCTGCGGTTTTAAATCCGCAGCATGTCAATTGTTTGTGCGGATTCCACAGCAGTTTTACACCTATTCCATTATAGGTGTAAAACCGCAGGGAAAAACCGCAGCAAATCCGTGCTAAATACGCAGGTAAAACGCAGGTCATTTTACCTGCGGATTTTAGAAAAATCCGCAAGTGAATCCGCAACGTGTGCACGGGGCCTCAGGGTTTAGGGTTAGGCTGGGTTCATATTGCATTATGGCAGTCCGTTAGATGGACTGCGTTTCACCGCGGTATAACGCAGTGTAACGCAGTCCGTTAATGCTGCCATTCATCCCATTTGTGTGCGCATCGCAACGCATGCCGTAAAGCGGCATGCGTTCGTGACGTGCGGTCATTCAGTGACGGAGCCACGGACACGGGCTGCAGCGTCTGGGCATCGGTCACCGCTAGCACAATGAATCATCTGCTGATTCATCTGCGCTAGCGGGTATAGCATAACGCGATCGCGTTATGCAATACCGTTACCAGCCGGTCAACGCTACATGTTGAACGGGCTGGTAAAACGCAATATGAACCTAGCCTTAGGGTTAGAACTAGGGTTAGGGTTAGAATTAGGGCTACGGTTAGAATTTGGGTTAGGGTTGGAATTTGGGTTAGGGTTGGGATTAGGGTTAGGTTTGTGGTTAGGGTTAGAGTTAGGATAAGTGTTAGGGGTGTTTTGGGATTAGGGTTGGGATTAGGGTTAGGCTTGTGGTTAGGTTTATGGTTAGATTTGGGATTAGGGTTAGGGGTGTTTTGGGGTTAGGGTTATGGTTAGGGTTTGTATTAGGGTTAGGGGTGTGTAGGGGTTAGGGTTGGGGTTAGGGGTGTGTTGGGGTTAGGGTTGGAGTTAGAATTGAGGGGTTTCCACTATTTAGGCACATCAGGGGGTCTCCATACGCGACAAGGCGCCACCATTGATTCCTGCAAATTTTGCGTTCAAAAATTCAAACAGTGCTCCCTTTATTCCAAGCCCCGACGTATGCCCAAACAGTAGTTTACCCCCACAGATGGGGTATCAGTGTACTCAGGAAAAATTGCACAACAACTTTGGGGGTCTAATTTCTCCTGTTAACATTGGGAAAAAAAATTGGGGACTAAAAAATTATTATTGTGGAAAAAAAATGTTTTTTTATTTTCACGGCTCTGCGTTATAAACTTCTGTGAAGAACTTGGAGATTCAAAGTGCTTACCACACATCTAGAGGAGTTCCTTGGGGGATATAGTTTCCAAAATGGGGTCACTTGGGGGGGTTTCTACTGTTAAGGCACATCATGGGCTCTGCAAACGTAACATGACGCCAGCAGACCATTCCATCAAGTCGTCATTTCAAAACGTCACTACTTCCCTTCCAAGCATCGACGTGTGCCCAAACAGTAGTTTTCTCCCACATATGGGATATCAGCGTACTCAGGACAAATTGGACAACAACTTTTGGGGTCTAATTTCTCCTGTTACCCTTGGGAAAATAAATTGGTGACTTAAATATCATTTTTGTGGGGAAAAAATAGGATTTTTTATTTTCATGCCCGGGCATTATAAACTTGTGTAAAGCACTTGGGGTTCAAAGTGCTCACCACAGATCTAGATAAGTTCCTTAGGGGGTCTAGTTTCCAAAATGGGGTCATTTGTGGGGGGTTTCCACTGTTTAGGCACATCAGGGACTCTGCAAACTGAACATGACACCCATCAAAGTCTGCATTCCAAAACGTCATTACTTCCTTTCTTAGCCCTGAAGTGCGCCCAAACAGTATTTCTCCCCAGCATATGGGGTATCAGCGTACTCAGGACAAATTGGACAACAACTTTTGGGGTCCAATTTCCTTGGGAAAAATCAAAAATTGGGGACTAAAAACATTTTTGTGGAATTTTTTTTCACACCCAGGCATTATAAACTTTAGTGAAACACTTGGGGGTTAAAAGTGCTCACAACAGATCTAGATAAGTTCATTATGGGGTCTAATTTCCAAAATGGTGTCACTTTTGGGGGGTTTCCACTGTTTAGGCACATCAGGGCTCTCCAAACGCGACATGGCATACAATCTCAATTCCAGCCAATTTTGGTTTGAAATAACCAACCTTCCGAGCGCGGCCGTGCGCCCAGACAGTGGTTTTCCCCCACATATGGGGTATCGGCGCACTCAGGAGAAATTGCACAACAACTTTTTCTGTCCATTTTCTCCTTTTACCCTTGTTAAAATAAAAAAAATTGTTTGTAAAAGATCAATTTTGTGACTAAAAAGTTAAATGTTCATTTTTTCCTTCCAAGTTGCTTTAGCTCCTATGAAGCATCTGAAGGGTTAATAAACTTCTTGAATGTGGTTTTGAGTACCTTGAGTGGTGCAGTGTTTAGAATGGTGTCACTTTTTGGTATTTTCTGCCATATAGACCCCTCAAAGTGACTTCAAATGTGAGGTGGTCCCTAAAAAAATGGTTTTGTACAATTCGTTGTAAAAATGAGAAATCGCTGGTCAACTTTTAACTCTTATAACTTCCTAACAAAAAAAAAATTTGTTCCAAAATTGTGTTGATGTAAAGTAGACATGCGGGAAATGTTATTTAGTAACTATTTTGTGTGACATATCTCAACTTTTGGGGTTCAATTTACTTGGGAAAAATCAAAAATTGAGGACTAAAAACATTTTTGTGGAATTTTTTTTTCACACCCAGGCATTATAAACTTTTGTGAAACACTTGGGGGTTCAAAGTGCTCACAACAGATCTAGATAAGTTCATTATGGGGTCTAATTTCCAAAATGGTGTCACTTTTGGGGGGTTTCCATTGTTTAGGCACATCAGGGGCTCTCCAAACGCGACATGGCATACAATCTCAATTCCAGCCAATTTTGGTTTGAAAAAGTCAAACAGTGCTCCTTCCCTTCCGAGCGCGGCCGTGCGCCCAGACAGTGGTTTTCCCCCACATATGGGGTATCGGCGTACTCAGGAGAAATTGCACAACTTTTTCTGTCCATTTTCTCCTTTTACCCTTGTTAAAATAAAAAAAATTGTAAAAGATCATTTTTGTGACTAAAAAGTTAAATGTTCATTTTTTCCTTAAAAGTTGCTTCAGCTCCTGTGAAGCACCTGAAGGGTTAATAAACTTCTTGAATGTGGTTTTGAGTACCTTGAGGGGTGCAGTTTTTAGAATGATGTCACTTTTGGGTATTTTCTGCCATATAGACCCCTCAAAGTGACTTCAAATGTGAGGTGGTCCCTAAAAAAAATGGTTTTGTACAATTTGTTGTAAAAATGAGAAATCAATGGTCATCTTTTAAGCCTTATAACTTCGTAACAAAAAAAAATTTGGTTTCAAAATTGTGCTGATGTAAAGTAGACATGTGGGAAATGTTATTTAGTAACTAATTTGTGTGACATATTTCTCTGTTTTAAGGGAATAAAAATTCAAAATTTGAAAATAGCAAAATTTTCCACATTTTCACCATATTTCCATTTTTTTCATAAATAACCGCAAGTTATATCGAAGAAATTTTACCACTATTATGAAGTACAATATGTCACGAGAAAACATTCTCAGAATCACTAAGATCCATTGAATCATTCCAGAGTTATAACCTCATAAACAGACAGTGGTCAGAATTGTAAAAATTGGCCCGGTCATTAATGTGCAAACCACCCTTGGGGGTTAAGAGGTTAATATTTTAATGAGGGCATCCAGTTGTTGCCCTCAAGGGTGCATAGATGACTTTGCTGGTAATTTTTGGAAGGCTTTCACTCTGCATAACTTTTGGGAGTGTAGGAGTACCACAACTACACTTTGCTCACAAAATTTGAATGAGGTACTACAGTTGGTGTCTTCAAGTTTGTATAGATGACCCTGTTTCTAATTTATTTTGTTAGGCTGTGCACTGTGCAGAACTTCTATGAGTGGAGGAGTACCACAACTATAATTTGATCGCAATATTTGAATGAGGCACTACAGTTGATGCCTTCAATGGTGTATGGATGACCCAACTTGTAATTTTTGGAATGCTTTATACTTAGTTCATAGCATTTATGAGTCTAGGAGTACCACTACATGACAATTTGAACAAAAAGTGTGCCTCATGGCCCTCCTTTATGTCTAATACAGGGTGTATCGGAGTCTCTCTTTTATCACATTTTGGCAGTTCTTGCTTCCTTCATAAATTACACTGAAATTTCCAATTTTATACTAAAAGCTTCAATTTTGATTTACTTAACCCCTTCCCGACCCATGACGCCTACGTTGGCGTCATGAAAATCTGTGTCATCCCGACCCATGACGCCAATGTAGGCGTCATGCTATAAATCATGTTCCTGCGGGTCGGGTGACCGGGGTCACTGAAAGGTCACCAGACCCGCAGGCACAAGACCCCTTGTGCATCACCACAGTGGGGGTGGCTTAACCCCCACGTGGTTACGATCGCTCTGATTGACTGTTAAAAGTGAAACAGCCAATCAGAGCGATATGTAATATTTCACCACTGAAATCTGGTGAAATATTACAATCCAGCCATGGCCGATGCTGCAATAGCATCGGCCATGGCTGGACACCGTGTTCCCACCCTCCCCACACCGAGTGACGGCGGTGATCGGCGCCGCCACCGATTCATGGCGGCGATCAGTCACCGCCGTTACTATCATCTGCTGTGCGCTCCGATCCTCTCCCCTCCGGTGTTGTCCGCTCCCCCGCCTTCCGATCACCCCCCCACGCCTGTCCTCACCTCCCCCGGTCTTCTGCGGCCCCTGGATCCGTCCCGGCGTCCGCCCGGGACTTTTCATGGGCGACGCCATCTTGGAAAATGGCGGGCACATGCGTAGAGCGCCCGCCGGCCGGCGCATGCGCAGTGCGCCTTTCAAAGTACAAACATTTATTTTGATCACTGTGATAAACTCTCACAGTGATAAAAATAAAAAAAAAGTAACTGAACCCCCCCTTGTCATAGGTAGGGACAAATAATAAAATAAATAATTTTTTTTTCCTATTAGACCCTGTCCACACGTTGCGGATTTTGATGCGGATTTTGCTGCGAATCCGCAGCGGATTTGGCGCTGCGGATCCGCAGCAGATCCAGAAACCATGTACAGTACAATGTAAATAAATGGTAAAAAAAATGCTATGCACATGCTGTGGATTTTTCAGCGCGGATTTGCTGCGGTTTTAAATCCGCAGCATGTCAATTGTTTGTGCGGATTCCACAGCAGTTTTACACCTATTCCATTATAGGTGTAAAACCGCAGGGAAAAACCGCAGCAAATCCGTGCTAAATACGCAGGTAAAACGCAGGTCATTTTACCTGCGGATTTTAGAAAAATCCGCAAGTGAATCCGCAACGTGTGCACGGGGCCTCAGGGTTTAGGGTTAGGCTGGGTTCATATTGCATTATGGCAGTCCGTTAGATGGACTGCTTTTCACCGCGGTATAACGCAGTGTAACGCAGTCCGTTAACGCTGCCATTCATCCCATTTGTGTGCGCATCGCAACGCATGCCGTAAAGCGGCATGCGTTCGTGACTTGCCGTCATTCAGTGACGGAGCCACGGATACGGGCTGCAGCGTCTGGGCTCGGTCACCGCTAGCACAATGAATCATCTGCTGATTCATCTGCGCTAGCGGGTATAGCATAACGCGATCGCGTTATGTAATACCGTTACCAGCCGGTCAACGCTACATGTTGAACGGGCTGGTAAAACGCAATATGAACCTAGCCTTAGGGTTAGAACTAGGGTTAGGGTTAGAATTAGGGCTACGGTTAGAATTTGGGTTAGGGTTGGAATTTGGGTTAGGGTTGGGATTAGGGTTAGGTTTGTGGTTAGGGTTAGAGTTAGGATAAGTGTTAGGGGTGTTTTGGGATTAGGGTTGGGATTAGGGTTAGGCTTGTGGTTAGGTTTATGGTTAGATTTGGGATTAGGGTTAGGGGTGTTTTGGGGTTAGGGTTTTGGTTAGGGTTTGTATTAGGGTTAGGGGTGTGTAGGGGTTAGGGTTGGGGTTAGGGGTGTGTTGGGGTTAGGGTTGGAGTTAGAATTGAGGGGTTTCCACTATTTAGGCACATCAGGGGGTCTCCATACGTGACATGGCGCCACCATTGATTCCTGCAAATTTTGCGTTCAAAAATTCAAACAGTGCTCCCTTTATTCCAAGCCCCGACGTATGCCCAAACAGTAGTTTACCCCCACATATGGGGTATCAGTGTACTGAGGAAAAATTGCACAACAACTTTGGGGTCTAATTTCTCCTGTTAACATTGGGAAAAAAAATTGGGGACTAAAAAATTATTATTGTGGAAAAAAAATGATTTTTTATTTTCACGGCTCTGCGTTATAAACTTCTGTGAAGAACTTGGAGATTCAAAGTGCTTACCACACATCTAGAGGAGTTCCTTGGGGGATATAGTTTCCAAAATGGGGTCACTTGGGGGGGTTTCTACTGTTAAGGCACATCATGGGCTCTGCAAACGTAACATGACGCCAGCAGACCATTCCATCAAGTCGGCATTTCAAAACGTCACTACTTCCCTTCCAAGCATCGACGTGTGCCCATACAGTAGTTTTCTCCCACATATGGGATATCAGCGTACTCAGGACAAATTGGACAACAACTTTTGGGGTCTAATTTCTCCTGTTACCCTTGGGAAAATAAAAAAAATTGGGGACTAAAGATCATGTTTGTGGAAAAAATATGATTTTTTTATTTTCATGCCCCGGCGTTATAAACTTCTGTGGGTTAGGGGTCGAGTTCCCGCTTCTGCACAAGGGGAATCTCGAGCCATTCCGGCTGTGGTCTCCCATTTGTCTCCAGCCGCAGTGGACTCTGCTCAGCTCAGACATTGGTCCCAGCGTCTCGCCCAGTCTGGCAGTGTGCAGAGGATTACTGCTGCTCCTCCAGACTCTGCTATTGTGGCCAGTACTGGTTAGCGGCGAGCAGACGTCTTTAGGACAAAGTCCTTGTTTTTCCCTTCTGAGCATGCCCAGGGTGAGATCTCTCATTGGAGATCAGGGTCACATGCTCAGGTACTTCAGCAGCTCCTATTGGTCTGCCAGGAAGGTCCTGTGACTACTGGTGTTCTGGAACAAGTTTCATTGGTCCTTGTTTCTGGCAGGTCCTGTAGCTGTTATTATAAAAGGGTGGCAATGCTGAGCCGCCATGCGCTAGTATCAACCATTATATGCTTTGCGCCAGTGTGGTCATGCGTGTGTGTGGTTAGGGCCCGGCTGAAATAAACCTCTAGAATACCGACTTAATCAGTGAGGAGTTTGGTATGTTAGCTGGTCAGGGTCGGTGTCCTAGATGCCCTAGATTACCGGCATAACCGGTGAGGAGTTTGATTGCCGTATTCAGGTCTGGCGTTCAGACGCCATAGATTGCGGGTGACTCCCGCGAGGACATTAGCACATGATCACGTTCTATGTTCGCTTAGCACTTAACTGTGTACCTGGGTGCCTGACAGGACACAGAACTTTTTCTCAGCGGCTCTGTGACGTAACAGGGTTCGCTTTTAACGCTAGACAGCGCCCTAGCGTGTTTATTTTGCGACTCAGTTGTGTTCAGTGAGTTCGCACACATCGCCATATTGCGCTGCGGCACTCCTTCTAGCGGCTCTGTGAAATAACAGAGTTCGCACATATTGCCACAGCGCATTGCGGTGTTTATTTTGGCGACTCTGCGGGATAACAGAGTTCGTGTCTTGCGCCATTTTACTAACAGCAGGTTCCGCCTGCACGGTGGACCCCGGGCTGCGAACGCATCTCTCTACCTCATATATTTGGTGCGTTCTGCAGACCCTAACATAATACTAGCGCCAGGGTCTGGCTAGTAAAATGGCAGACGACCAGCGTCTACAGCAGTACATTCCGCAGCTGGAGGGTAGGTTGGCGGCTCTAGAGCGCACAACCTCAGCTGTGGATGTTACCGCAGTTGCTGTTCAGGCTGCTAGCGTGGCTGCAGCCAGTTTGTCCTCTGCCACCTCTGCCCCTACATTATCCCACCTCCCACTTCCTGACAAGTTTGCCGGTGACAGCAAGCAATGTCGGGGATTTGTGATTCAGTGCTCTATACAGCTCGAGCTTCTGGCTGCACGTTTCCCCACGGATCGGGCACAAGTGGGTTTTGTACTGTCTCTACTCTCGGGCAGAGTGTTGGAGTGGGCAACGCCGCTGTGGGAGCGCGACGATCGTGTGGTGCGGAGTGCTCCTCGTTTCCTGGAGGCTCTTAAAAAGGTCTTTTTAGGACCTCAGGTCACCCACGATACGGCGCTACAACTGCTGGCATTGGCACAGGGTTCGTCTTTGGTCAGTCAGTTTTCCGTCCAGTTTCGGACTCTGGTCTCAGAGCTAGACTGGTCGGATAAAGTTCTCATTCCAGTCTACTGGCGAGGACTGGCTGACCATGTTAAAGACGCTTTGGCTACCAGGGAGATTCCCGCCACACTGGAGAAGCTTATCTCCATATCTACCCGCATCGACCTCCGTTTTCACGAGCGGAGGTTGGAGCAGGCCCAGTGTAGGCAGAGGATTCGGTTGGCTCCCACCTTTGCCAAACTTCTCGAATCCCCCGATCTGGCGTCTGAACCCCAAAAGGCCACAGAGGTTCCTCATGCAGGACCTAAGTCTCAGACCGTCCGAGTATCCGTTGTCTGTAACCTTTGTCAGCAGACAGGACACTATGCCAACAAATGTCCACAGCGATCGGGGAAGCGATCGCATCTAGTGGCCCTGGGAGGAGGTTCACTAGAGACAGCGGCATTTTCCTCCAAGATGACACTTAAAGGGACAATCACTGTAGCACTTCCACTCTCACCGCCGACCTTTGCGTGGACTCAGGAGCAGAGGGGAACTTCATGTCCTCTAACTTTGCTCGCCGTCACGCAATACCTCTGGTGGCGCTTGACAAATCAGTGACTGTTTGGGTAGTGAATGGGTCGACATTGCCCTCACAAATTACACTCCAGTCTGTTTCACTTGCATTGTTTGTATCTCCTTCCCATCAGGAACTTATTTCCCTAGGGAATAGACGAGATCCTACTAGGTATACCTTGGCTCCGTTTCCACTCCCCACATATAGAGTGGTCTTCGGGTAGGATACTGGGTTGGAGTGATGCATGTAGAGGCAGATGTGTCAGGAGTTGCGTTCAGGTTACCACTACTGAGTTACCCGCAGATCTTACTCCACTTCCCAAGTGCTACTGGTCATATGCAGACGTGTTCTCCAAGAAGGCTGCGGAGACTCTTCCGCCTCATCGCCCCTATGACTGTCCTATCGACCCCTTGCCTGACGCAGAACCTCCTCGGGCAAGGGTCTATCCCCTCTCTCTTCCTGAGACAGAGGCCATGTCGCAATATATTCAGGAGAACCTGGCAAGAGGGTTTATTAGGAAGTCGGTGTCACCGGCAGGGGCGGGATTCTTCTTTGTGCAGAAGAAGAATGGAGAATTACGTCCGTGTATTGATTACAGGGGTCTTAATGCCATCACCGTTAAAAACAAGTACCCATTGCCCCTGATTTCTGAGCTCTTTGATAGGCTTCAGGGAGCAAGGGTATTAACTAAACTAGATCTGCGCGGTGCTTATAACCTGATTCGCATCCGTGAGGGGGACGAATGGAAGACGGCTTTTAATACCAGGGATGGGCATTACGAATATCTGGTGATGCCCTTTGGGCTCTGTAATGCTCCAGCCGTTTTCCAAGACTTTGTCAATGACATCTTCCGGGATATGCTCTCCACCTCGGTCGTAGTCTATCTGGATGATATACTCATCTTCTCTCCAGATATTGACTCCCACTGGAGAGATGTCTGCAGAGTCTTCGACCTCTTAAGGGCTAATTCCCTTTATGCTAAGTTAGAGAAATGTATGTTTGAGCTGGAGTCTTTACCTTTCCTTGGTTATATCATCTCAACCCAGAGATTGGCTATGGATCCGGCCAAACTACAAGCTGTGATGGACTGGCAGGAACCCCACTCTCTTAAAGCGGTGCAGCGCTTTATGGGGTTCATTAATTACTATCGCCAGTTCATTCCCCATTTCTCTACCTTGGTAGCTCCCTTGGTAGCCCTCACCAAGAGGGGAGCAAATCCCAAATTGTGGTCGGAAGAGGTCTCCAAGGCTTTCACTTCTATTAAGTCTCATTTTGCTAGCGCTCCCATCCTACATCGCCCCGATGTTGATAAGCCATTTTTATTGGAGGTGGATGCCTCATCCGTTGGTGCTGGAGCAGTCCTCTTCCAAAAGGATGCTCAAGGTCGGAAGCATCCTTGCTTCTTCTTCTCTAAGACCTTCACATCAGCGGAGAGGAATTATTCCATCGGGATAGGGAGTTGCTAGCCATGAAGTTGGCCTTCTCTGAGTGGAGACATCTGTTGGAGGGGGCCCGTTTTCCCTTCCAAGTCTTCACCGACCACAAAAATTTGGTGTATCTGCAGACAGCCCATCGGCTTAACTCTCGCCAGGCCAGATGGTCCTTGTTCTTCTCCCGGTTTAATTTCACACTCCATTTCCTCTTGGGAGAGAAGAACATTCGTGCCGACGCTCTCTCTCTCTCTGTGGTGTCCTCTGAGGAGGAGGTGGAAGAGCCTCGGCTTAATGTCCCCACAGAGAGCCTGAGAACAGTGGCCCTGGTTTCGCTAGAGTCTGTGCCCCCGGGCAAGACTTTTGTGCCTACCAATTTGCGACCGGAGGTACTCTCTTGGGCACATTCGTCCAGGATGGGTGAACACTTTGGGGCAAAGAGGACATCTGAATTGCTGGCGAGAACATACTGGTGGCCGCATATGGTCCGTGATGTTGGGGACTATGTTCGGGCGTGTGTCTCCTGCGCCAAGAATAAGTCTCCACGACAACGGCCAGCTGGGTTACTTTACCCTTTGCCAGTGGCAGACAGGCCCTGGGAGATGGTTGGGATGGACTTTGTGGTGGGCTTGCCCAAGTCTCGGGGTTGCACCATCATTTGGGTAATCACTGACCATTTCTCCAAAATGGTGCATCTGGTGCCGCTACCACGGTTACATTCTGCACGGGCTCTGGCAGCGTTGTTCGTTAGGCACATCTTCTGTCTATACGGCATGCCGGACAAAATTGTCAGTGACCGAGGTCCCCAGTTTGCGTCTCGGTTCTGGAGAGAGCTTTGTCGTCTACTCAGTATTGAGTTAAATCTCTCTTCAGCGTACCATCCTGAGACGAATGGGTTGGTAGAGAGGGCCAACCAGACCTTGGTCACCTATCTACGACATTTTGTCTCAGCCAGGCAGGATGACTGGGCATCCTTGCTACCATGGGCTGAGTTTGGACTAAACAATGCTGTGGCTGACTCCACCGGACAGACTCCATTCCTCCTGAACTACGGTCAGCATCCGCGGGTTCCGGTGCCCATGCCCGTGTCTTCCGCCGACTCCAGGGTGGCAGACTGGGCTGTGGAGGCACGGACATTTGGGACCGTACCCAGGATGCCATTCAGGCATCCAAGGAGAGGATGAGGTCCTCCGCCGACGCACATCGGCGCCCCGCTCCAACATTTGCTCCTGGGGACTTGGTGTGGCTCTCCGCCCGTAACATTAGGCTGCGAGTTGAGTCCACTAAGTTGGCACCCCACTACCTGGGTCCTTTCAAGGTCCTCGAGCAGGTTAACCCTGTGGTATACCGTTTGGCTTTTCCACCACGCCTGGGTATCTCCGACACCTTTCACGTATCCCTCTTGAAACCCGTGCTCATGTCCTGGTTTTCCGAGTCATCTGCCGGGACATCGGGTTCATCTACGGATGACCATGAGGTGAACGCCATCGTAGGGTGTAAGGTGGTACGGGGCAAAAGATTTTATTTGGTGGATTGGAGGGGTTATGGGCCTGAGGATAGGTCCTGGGAGCCTGCCGAGCACGTTCACGCTCCGCAGCTCATCGCTGCTTTTGAATGCAGTGAGGCCCAGAGAAGGGGGGGCCCTAGGAGGGGGGGGTGATGTTAGTGGTTGAGTTCCCGCTTCTGCACAAGGGGAATCTCGAGCCATTCCGGCTGTGGTCTCCCATTCGTCTCCAGCCGCAGTGGACTCTGCTCAGCTCAGACGTCAGTCCCAGCGTCTCGCCCAGTCTGGCAGTGTGAAGGATTACTGCTGCTCTTCCAGACTCTGCTATTGTGGCCAGTACTGGTTAGCGGCGAGCAGACGTCTTTAGGACAAAGTCCTTGTTTCTCCCTTCTGAGCATGCCCAGGGTGAGATCTCTCATTGGAGATCAGGGGTCACATGCTCAGGTACTTCAGCAGCTCCTATTGGTCTGCCAGGAAGGTCCTGTGACTACTGGTGTTCTGGAACAAGTTTCATTGGTCCTTGTTTCTGGCAGGTCCTGTAGCTGTTATTATAAAAGGCTGGCAATGCTGAGCCGCCATGCGCTAGTATCAACCATTATATGCTTTGCGCCAGTGTGGTCATCCCATGTGTGTGGTTAGGGCCCGGCTGAAATAAACCTCTAGAATACCGACTTAATTGGTGAGGAGTTTGGTATGCTAGCTGGTCAGGGTCGGTGTCCTAGATGCCCTAGATTACCGGCTGTCATGTATAGTGTACAGTTCCTATAGCGTCTTGTGCTTGGGTGCGAGGAAAACACAGGAGACATAGGTTGAAATGAAATGACTTGTATTACTTCATACAAGTATGCTGAAAAGTTCACACAGTTTGCAGGAACAGAGTCAGGAGACACAGCAGGCCAGAGTAATTTCAAGCACTACAATACATCTCCAAAGCAGGTTCAGGATCTCTTCTCTGTACCGTAATTCCTCTGCAAACATGGATTCACCAAACAGCAGGTTTCCAGAGTCCAAAAGTGTTCAAAGGTTCCTCAGTAGGGAATAGCTGGAGTACAAGTTCAAGGTTTCCAGGAGTCAGGTCACAGACTGACTGAGGCTTGATTCAGGAGCACTGACTGTTCAGCTGAGGCTGCTTAAGAAGCAAGAGGGAAGAATCAGGGCGGGAACATGAAAACTGGAACTCCATATTAACTGAGGGCAAGAGCTGCAGAAAGACAGAAAGCAAAATGGCCGACGGAAAACTGAGTTTCAAGGAACATGTCAACAGAGACAAAGAACCTTACATTACTCCCCCCTTAGGGACAACCTCCGGATGACCTCAGACCAGGCTTGTCAGGGTACCTCTGATGAAACTGGCGGAGCAGGCGAGGAGCATTTACATTGTTGACTGGTTCCCATGAGTTGTCCTCCACTGGGTAGCCCTGCCATTTAATCAAATATTGCAACTGATTTCTGTACAACCTGGAATCTAGAATCCTTTCCACCATAAATTCTTCCTGACCATCGACCAGCACTGGGTCAGGGCAAGGAGAAGAACGTCCAGGAAACGTATTGGGTGTTGCAGCCTTTAGTAGGGATACATGAAAGACAGGGTGGATTTTCATAGTTCTGGGCAGTTGAAGACGACAAGCAACAGCACTTATAATCTTACTGATCTTATAAGGTCCAATGTACTTATGTCCCAATTTAGACGATGGAATCTTTAATTTAAGATTTCTGGTTGACAGCCAGACCAAATCTCCTACCTTGAAAGCTGGTGCAGGTTTACGAAATTTATCTGCTGCTTTCTTGTACCTTTCCTGAGCCAATTCTAGATTTTCCTTTAGAAGATCCATATTCTTTTGTAAAGAAGTGATTCTTTCAGCCACTGCCGGCAAGGGCGTATCTATGGGAAATTTAGGAAGAATGTTAGGATGATAACCTAGATTGGAGTAAAAAGGAGACTGCTTAGTGGAGGCGCTCTGAGAGTTGTTATAAGAGAACTCAGCCAGTGGAAGTAGATCCACCCAATCATCTTGTAGGTGGCAGATAAAACAGCGGAGATACTGCTCCAGGGTCTGATTGGTTCGTTCTGTCTGTCCATTAGTCTGAGGATGAAAAGCAGAAGAAAGGTTTACTTTAATGTCCAATGCTGCACAGAAATTTTGCCAAAACCTTGAAGTGAATTGCACCCCTCGATCCGAAATGACCTCATCCGGTACTCCATGTAAGCGAAACACATTCTTAATCATCAAGTCTGATGTCTGTTTTGCAGTGGGTAAGCCGACACAAGGGATAAAATGAGCTGCCTTTGTTAGACGGTCAACCACCACTAGAATGGTGTTCTTCCCTTGAGAGGTTGGTAACTCCACAATGAAGTCCATAGAAATGGATCCCCAAGGGCGGGACGGGGTGGGAAGAGGTTGCAACAGACCAGTTGGTGAGGAGCGAGGTGTTTTGCATCTTGCACAGACTTCACATGAAGTGACATAGTTTAAAACATCTTTCCTGTAAGTGGGCCACCAAAAGAAACGAGAAAGAAATTCTTGTGTCTTTAGAATTCCCCTATGCCCGGCTATCTTGGAATCGTGGATGAGTTGCAATACTCTCAATCTGACTGTTTCAGGTATATACAGACGTTGTCCCTGAATCCACACACCATTCTTAAAGACAAGACTTACGTCCCTTGGGGGTTGAGCCAACAAAGAATCCGCATGGTATGTTTCCTTGATGTCCTTAAGTAGGTCTTGATTATGAATCACTCCCAGGAATCTAGAGTCAGGAAGAATAGTCTTAGGAGGAGTAAGTGGACGTGTCTCTGCTGAATGAATCCTAGAGAGTGCATCAGCCTTTCCATTGCGCGATCCTGGTCTATAAGAAATGACAAAATTAAATTGGTTTAGGAAAAGATTCCAGCGAGCCTGGCGAGGAGTCAGGCACTTAGCCGACCTGATAAATTCAAGGTTACGATGGTCTGTCAGGACGACTATTTGCTGTGCAGCTCCCTGAAGAAGGTGTCTCCATTCCTTGAAGGCGGCAATAATGGCCAACAATTCTCTATTGCCCACATCGTAGTTCCTCTCAGCCGAAGACAACTGCTGGGAAAAGAAGGCACAGGGATGCAAGACATTCTTCTCACCTGTTCTCTGAGAGAGTATAGCTCCAACGGCACAGTCTGAAGCATCCACCTCTATTATGAAGGCAAGCTCGGGGTTGGGATGTACTAAGATAGGTGCGGTGGTAAATTTATCCTTTAAACAGGAAAATGCTTCCTAAGCTTGCAGGGTCCAGGAGAACCTAGACTGTTTCCGGGTAAGTTGGGTGATAGGTGACACTACCTCAGAAAAATTTTTAATGAAACGTCTATAGAAGTTGGCAAACCCGATGAAGCGCTGCACCTCCTTCACATTTCTAGGAATTGGCCAATCCTTGATGGCTTGGGTCTTGCTTCCATCCATACTAATCCCTTGCGTAGATAGTACATACCCCAGAAATTGAATTTCGGTCCTATGGAATTCACACTTTTCAAGTTTGATGTAGAGATGGTTTTGTCTTAGGCGTTCTAAGACCATTCTCACATGTCCATGATGTTCCTCTGTGGAGTTAGAAAAAATTAGAATATCATCCAGATAAATCACCACAAATGTATCTAGGAGATCCCTGAAGATATCATTCACGAAGTGTTGGAAAGTGGCTGGGGCGGTACTCAGACCAAAAGGCATAACTAGATATTCAAAGTGTCCATAGCGTGACCTGAAAGCAGTCTTCCATTCATCCCCAGGTCTAATACGGACCAAGTTATAGGCCCCACGGAGATCCAGTTTAGAGAAAATTTTGGCATGCCGCACTCTCTCCAACAACTCAGGGATTAAAGGCAATGGATAACGGTTTCTAATAGTAACCTTATTGAGTTCCCTATAGTCTATGCAGGGTCTCAGAGATCCATCTTTCTTCTTCACAAAGAAGATGGGTGCACCTGCGGGAGATGAAGAGGGGCGTATGAAGCCCTTGGCTAAATTTTCGTCTATATAATCCTTCAAAGCTTTTAGCTCGGGCCCCGCTAGGGGTAGATCTTACCAAAAGGTATCTCGGCTCCAGGCAATAATTCAATTGGACAATCATATGGACGGTGAGGAGGAAGCTGATCAGCGTTCTTCTTGTCACATAAATCCACATAGTCCTGGTATACAGCTGGTAGTTCAGGGACTGACATGGTTCCTTTAGGAACAGAGCAAGCTGAAACTCCTTGACTCATCTGTTTCTCCGAAAGTGTAATTCCTTGGTCTCCCAGTTAATCGTAGGATTCTGCGCCTGCAGCCATGGTAGCCCTAGAATAATGGGAAAGTGGGGAGAAGAGATAAGCATAAAAGACATTTTCTCCTGATGATCTTTACCCATAAGGACCCTCAAAGGCTCTGTTTCTTGATCCACTGGTCCAGAAGTCAGTAGAGAGCCATCCACAGTCTCCATCTGTACTGGAGTAGCCTTCTTCACTGAACGTATCCCCTGTTTCAGAGCAAAGGAGATATCCATAAAATTTCCACTTGCTCCTGAGTCGATCATAGCAGAGCTAGACACCCAGACTGAGTCAACCCAGAGTTTGATGGAAAGGAAGCAATGAGAATTGTTTCTTTTACAACTCAGCTGGGACATCGCTGAGGAAACTTGAAAAATTGCAGCGTTTATACCGTCATCGTCCCCAGAACTAACAGAGTTTAAGTCCGAGAAATCAAGATCTCTTGCAGCAGATCTCTCTGGAGCCTGAGGCTCGGACATGACAGAGCTCCTCTCGCAACACTCACAGTGAATGACTGCTGCAGTAGTCTTACGAGAACGGCTGGGGCAGTTTATAATGAAGTGCCCTGACTTACCACAGTAGAAACATAGATTTTCCTTTATACGATGTTCTTTGCGTGCATCACTAACCCGTCTTTGTAAAGAGTCCACCTGCATGGGTTCAGGTTCTGGTTCCCTTGTGATCCTACTCAAAGGTTCCTTAGCTGAGGAGGGAGGTAGTAAAAGATTAGTGCGATTATTTTCGAACCATCTCTCTTGTCTGCGTTCAGTCAGACGAGCATCAATACGAATACAATAGTTAATAAAGTCACCTAACGCAGTGGGAGGGTCGGCACGAGCAAGTTCATCCCTAATCAGTGGAGACAACCCTTTCCGAAAAATAGATTTCTTAGCGGAAGTGTCCCAAGTGGTATCAAGAGCCCATCTCCTGAAATCCAGGGCATATTCGGCTACTGAACGCTTACCTTGGCGCAAAGTTAACATGGCTGCTTCAGCTGTTGCACCTCGATTGGGGTCATCAAACACCTGCCCCATGGCTGAAATAAAAGCATCAAGGTGATTCAAACAATCATCCTCAGTCTCAATCAGAGGGTTTGCCCACATCAAAGCCTTATTGGTAAGCAACATGATTATAGTAAGCACTTTGGATCGTTCAGTGGGAAATTGTGAAGCATGTGCAGAGAAAAATAAATTTCATTGATTAATAAATCCCCTGAATTTCTCACGTTCACCGCCAAAACGAAAAGGAGGTAATTTGGGGATCCCAGAACTCGGGGTTATGGCAGGAGCCTGAGCTCGTTCCTCTAGAGCCTCAATCCTGGCTCGCAATTCCTGGGTAGTCTGTCCAAACACTTGCAAATTATGATTAGTGAGGTCCTGTAGGCTTGCAAAACGGGTTTTTAAAGTCTGTACATCTAAAAGGATTGTATCAGTCACTCCGCAAAGTTCCTTTATGCGGGCCTCCATCTTCCAGATCTTTTAAGGCAGAAGTGCTGGAAGGAGAAGAGGAAAGGAAAAAAAAAAAAAAAAACAATAGTGTTTACCTGTGGTAATACTGCAGAGTAAAATTTTAAGGGAATGCGCTCACCTGGAATGGTTGTGAGAAGTCACAACCACTGTCATCACATAAGGTATTAAACGGACATCTGATATCCACAGTCACAGCAGACACGGCTTTCCCAGACCCAGCAGACACTAAACATTGGCTCCTGAATCTTGTCATGTATAGTGTACAGTTCCTATAGCGTCTTGTGCTTGGGTGCGAGGAAAACACAGGAGACATAGGTTGAAATGAAATGACTTGTATTACTTCATACAAGCATGCTGAAAAGTTCACACAGTTTGCAGGAACAGAGTCAGGAGACACAGCAGGCCAGAGTAATTTCAAGCACTACAATAAGTCTCCAAAGCAGGTTCAGGATCTCTTCTCTGTACCGTAATTCCTCTGCAAACATGGATTCACCAAACAGCAGGTTTCCAGAGTCCAAAAGTGTTCAAAGGTTCCTCAGTAGGGAATAGCTGGAGTACAAGTTCAAGGTTTCCAGGAGTCAGGTCACAGACTGACTGAGGCTTGATTCAGGAGCACTGATTGTTCAGCTGAGGCTGCTTAAGAAGCAAGAGGGAAGAATCAGGGCGGGAACATGAAAACTGGAACTCCATATTAACTGAGGGCAAGAGCTGCAGAAAGACAGAAAGCAAAATGGCCGACGGAAAACTGAGTTTCAAGGAACATGTCAACAGAGACAAAGAACCTTACACCGGCATAACCGGTGAGGAGTTTGATTGCCGTATTCAACGTTTGGCGTTCAGACGCCATAGATTGCGGGTGACTCCCGCGAGGACATTAGCACATGATCACGTTCTATGTTCGCTTAGCACTTAACTGTGTACCTGGGTGCCTGACAGGACACAGAACTTTTTCTCAGCGGCTCTGTGACGTAACAGGGTTCGCTTTCAACGCTAGACAGTGCCCTAGCGTGTTTATTTTGCGACTCAGTTGTGTTCAGTGAGTTCGCACACATCGCCATATTGCGCTGCGGCACTCCTTTTAGCAGCTCTGTGAAATAACAGAGTTCGCACATATTGCCACAGCGCATTGCGGTGTTTATTTTGGCGACTCTGCGGGATAACAGAGTTCGCGTCTTGTGCCATTTTACTAGCAGCAGGTTCCGCCTGCACGGTGGACCCCGGGCTGCGAACGCATCTCTCTACCTCATATATTTGGTGCGTTCCGCAGACCCTAACACTGTGTAGCCCTTGGAGGTTCAAAGTGCTCACCACACATCTAGATAAGTTCTTTGCGGGGTCTAGTTTCCAAAAATGAGGTCACTTGTGGGGAGTTTCTACTGTTTAGGCACATCAGGGCTCTGCAAACGTAACATGACGCCCGCAGACCATTCCATCAAGTGGGCATTTCAAAACGTCACTACTTCCCTTCTGAGCCCCGACGTGTGCCCGTACAGTAGTTTTCTCCCACATATGGGATATCAGCGTACTCAGGACAAACTGTACAACAACTTTTGTGGTCCAATTTCTCCTGTTACCCTTATGAAAATAAAAAATTGCGGGTTAAAAAAATCAGTTTTTTGAGGAAAAAAATGATTTTTTATTTTCACGGCTCTGCATTATAAACTTCTGTGAAGCACCTGGGGGTTCAAAGTGCTCACTGTGCATCTAGATAAGTTCCTTAGGGGTCTAGTTTCCAAAATGGGGTCACTTGTGGGGGAGCTCCAGTGTTTAGGCACATAGGGACTCTCCAAATGCGACATGGCAACCGCTAAATATTCCAGCATATTTTCCATTCAAAAAGTCAAATGGCGCTCCTTCCCTTCTGAGCCCTGCCGTGCGCCCAAACAGTGGTTTATGACCACATATGAGGTATCTGTGTACTCAGGAGAAATTGACCAACAAATTTTAGGATCCAATTTATACTGTTGCCCATGTGAAAATGAAAAAACTGAGGCTAAAAGAAAATTTTTGTGAAAAAAAAGTACTTTCTTTTTTTTACGGATCAATTTGTGAAGCACCTGGGGGTTCAAAGTGCTCACTGTGCATCTAGATAAGTTCCTTAGGGGTCTAGTTTCCAAAATGGGGTCACTTGTGGGGGAGCTCCAGTGTTTAGGCACATAGGGACTCTCCAAATGCGACATGGCAACCGCTAATATTCCAGCATATTTTCCATTCAAAAAGTCAAATGGCGCTCCTTCCCTTCTGAGCCCTGCCGTGCGCCCAAACAGTGGTTTATGACCACATATGAGGTATCTGTGTACTCAGGAGAAATTGCCCAACAAATTTTAGGATCCAATTTATACTGTTGCCCATGTGAAAATGAAAAAAACTGAGGCTAAAAGAAAATTTTTGTGAAAAAAAAGTACTTTCTTTTTTTTACGGATCAATTTGTGAAGCACCTGGGGGTACAAAGTGCTCACTATGCATCTAGATAAGTTCCTTAGGGGGTCTAGTTCCAAAATGGGGTCACTTGTGGGGAGCTCCAATGTTTAGGCACACAAGCACTCACCAAATGCGATATGGCAACCGCTAAATATTCCAGCATATTTTCCATTTAAAAAGTCAAATGGCCCTCCTTCCCTTCTGAGCCCTGCCGTGCGCCTAAACAGTGGTTTATTTATATCAAAAAACTGACCGCACATCCAAACATAGATTCAGTGTGAACAGGTGCCAAACCTAGAGTCACCCAACTCACATACATACAAGAAAAAAAGGCAGCACACTGTAGCGCCATAGCTTGCAAACACGAAATATGAAAAATATGAAAAATGAATTGCATCATTACCTTAGAAATATGAAAAATTGAGAAGTCTTAGCGCATAAGATGGCCAAATTATGTGAGCCTGATAGCCACGTCAATGCTCTTCTCGTATATCAGGTCCTAACTAATGCCTATCCTCGCTTAGAAAAGTCTGTCTGCATGGGAACATATGAATCCTCTCTCCAGACTAAAATCTACATCTCTGTGGAGGGGTGATGAACCTGTTTTAATTAAAAAGCCTGTGACCACCAAGGTGGAGTGCTCAGGTAGAAGGTAAATGAATACATATCAAAAAACTGACCGGCACATACAAACACATGATTCAGTGTGAACAGGTGCCAAACCTAGAGTCACCAACTCACATACATACAAGAAAAAAAGGCAGCACACTGTAGCGCCATAGCTTGCAAACACGAAATATGAAAAATATGAAAAATGAATTGCATCATTACCTTAGAAATATGAAAAATTGAGAAGTCTTAGCGCATAAGATGGCCAAATTATGTGAGCCTGATAGCCACGTCAAGGCTCTTCTCGTATATCAGGTCCTAACTAATGCCTATCCTCGCTTAGAAAAGTCTGTCTGCATGGGAACATATGAATCCTCTCTCCAGACTAAAATCTACATCTCTGTGGAAGGGTGATGAACCTGTTGTAATTAAAAAGCCTGTGACCACCAGGTGGAGTGCTCAGGTAGAAGGTAAATGAATACATATCAAAAAACTGACCGGCACATCCAAACATAGATTCAGTGTGAACAGGTGCCAAACCTAGAGTCACCAACTCACATACATACAAGAAAAAAAGGCAGCACACTGTAGCGCCATAGCTTGCAAACACAAAATATGAAAAATATGAAAAATGAATTGCATCATTACCTTAGAAATATGAAAAATTGAGAAGTCTTAGCGCATAAGATGGCCAAATTATGTGAGCCTGATAGCCACGTCAAGGCTCTTCTCGTATATCAGGTCCTAACTAATGCCTATCCTCGCTTAGAAAAGTCTGTCTGCATGGGAACATATGAATCCTCTCTCCAGACTAAAATCTACATCTCTGTGGAGGGGTGATGAACCTGTTGTAATTAAAAAGCCTGTGACCACCAGGTGGAGTGCTCAGGTAGAAGGTAAATGAATACATATCAAAAAACTGACCGCACATCCAAACATAGATTCAGTGTGAACAGGTGCCAAACCTAGAGTCACCAACTCACATACATACAAGAAAAAAAGGCAGCACACTGT
>JARQOD010004424.1:0-54996 GCA_033576555.1 Oophaga sylvatica
GCTGCATTTTATCAACCCAAGGGGAGTCTCTACATCCCGTCAACCAATTGGCCAGAAGCCATTCCAAAGGACCGTTCCGGAACCCCAACCATTGGATCCCAAGCAGCGGAACCCAAACAACAAAAAGTGGTCCCCTGTGAAGCGTACCCATCCCCCATTCCTAGCATGCTTGCCACCCTAGAGGGTGATCTATCTAATTTCCGTTACCAAACAATAGGCAAGACTACTATACCTGATGCTACCCCACGTAGGTCAGAACGTATCACTAAAGGAAGATTACCTATTCGTTATCAAGAGTAGTCCTAGTAAACTAGTCTAAGCAAGACCCAGACAGGGTTTACTGCATCTGAAGAATGTAAAAGTTTTACAAAGAAGATTTTGCACTTAATAGAAGTTAAAGTATTAATGTGATTTCTATTGATTTTTCTTGAAATTGTTTCATATGCATGGACTGCGTGGCTGTGGACTGTGCCAGCCCAAGAACTTGTATGTAAATAGTTGCACTACGGTGCACTATCTTGGTTTTACACAAAGCCTTGAATTACCTCTGAAGAAAAACCCGTATGTGTGGCCTAGAGTGAGGTCTGCAGTCAGAAGTCCTGCACCCACCCAGGACCCACGTGGGAGGTTTTGGTGCGGTCCTCCACAAGAATATTGTCTAGTATTTAATGAAATGTTTTGATACTTTGATACTTTTGTATTTTTCTAAGTACAAATTGTAACTTCAAGAAGTCTTACCTCCCGATGGGAAGAGTAAAATGTTTTTGTTATATGCAAAACAAATATGTTTTCTTTTTCTCTTTTACAGCCCGGGAGTGCTGTGTTAACCAAGGGGATGTGTGGCCCAGCTATGTCAGGCACACAAACCATGGAAAATGCCCAGGAAGGTAACCGCAAAACTTGATATCCATTCATGTCACTCACCACTTTCAGACACACCCATTAGGGATAAGAGGGAGTGACACTAGCAGAGCCAAATAGTTTCCTGTCTGAGAAGAGCTCAGATCAGTCTGTTTCCTGTCTAAGGACAGTGCAGTTCATGTCAGTCCAGTCTGGACTTGGAGGATACTGAGAGCTGTTCAGTGAGCTCTGGAGAAAGCTGACATTTCCATCAAAGCTACAAGTGCTTATGTTAAGAGCGAAGCAGGGCGAAGGGCACAGTGGAGAAGATAGATCTAGTGCACCAGTACCAATTACCGGCACTAATTCACCGGACACCGGGGTCCGAAGCGTTGCTACGCTTCACGCCTAGTAACAAAGATAACCGAGGCTTCTGGACTACAAGTCGCAGAAGGTAGCCCTAAGCGCTGATACGTAAACGGATCAGGGGAACAAGGACATTTAGCAGGGCCCTGCAAAGAGGGACTTAGTTCTCTCAACATCTGAAAAACCAAGACATAGAAGGCTCTACCACAATGTCAGCCGGCTTGTCAGCTATTGAGAAAGCTGGAGATTGCAGAGTTAAACTTCGCTTCATCAAGTTTGACTCAGATACATAGAAGTAAAGGAGGCCTCTAACCTGCTCACGGTTTTCCCAAATGTGCATTCTCCACCCCGACCACTCCCGTGACCTGCCTGAAACACCTACAATAAAGGTATGAAAAGTATCTGCATTGTGTGTGATTGTATTCTTAACTACACCCTGCATCATCACCATAGACTTCCAGGGACCCTCCAACCTGTGGAGACTTACCACCCAGCTGCCACCATAACATCCCCTGCGAAGATCCTTATAGCACGCTGGTCCAAATGATCAGATACCACAGGTGGCGTCACGAACTACCTATCCTAATAATCCCCTGTAATATCCCCATGCATGACCGCCAGGGCCACGGACCGAGCTCTGCTGCCAGTGACAACTCCCATAGACTTCCATGGGCCGGCTCCGAGTACCCCATAGCCCTGGTATCCACACATGTGGTGCGCGTCACATACCCGGGCTTCATAGGCGCAATGTAGCTGCAGAATAGAGCCGCGTGCACTAGTCTGGAGAAACCAACACCACATCAACTAGTCAATTGGTATAGGAAAAACAGAGGTTATAAATACTTTTTTTAAAACATGGATTTAAGTGCATAACATTAAAAGGCTGGTTAGGCAGATAATTTAGTAATACAATGTGAATGCTGCTGGGTTTGAATGAATGGAATACTAAGGAAATCCTGAAATCATGATCTTTGGGGGCCGTGAGGAGTGGAGTTTGGTAACACTATTCTAGATGATAAACTTGATGCATTTTTAGATTGTATAGTCAGGTTTACCTACTAGTTGGCAGATCTTGTGCCCCTAATTTGTACCAAAATCTTGACTAAATTTTGTGGCATGGTGATGCTTTTTATATGTGGCCCACTTTCCTAATAAGTAATGCAGACTTTTCTACAGAGTACATCCCCTTATAAAGCAACTAGAAAAAGTGTCAAAACATAAAAAAATGGTGGAAGGCAGATTCTTGGTGCATATTAAACCACAATTCAGGATCCTTTTTCTTAGTAAATCTACCCCTTATATTTTTTTCTCAGTGATTATTTACAATATATTTAGGTACTCATTTCACTTAGATTTCATCTGTGAAAAAAAATATGATCAAAGTCCATGCACATGTATTTACATACATAGACCCAAATGGTTTCTATGTCAAACTCTTGCGTGCCCTCTGTTTGGCACTTCCTTTAGGCATCATTTACTCTGCTAATACATGATGTGAAAAACATGATATGGGAACATGGCTCTGTAGTCATGCTACAATCCCAGATATAGCCCATGGATAAGAGTGGTGCTGTTTATTGTAATTTTCTAGGGAATGATGGATGTGGTAACTGTCAGGTTTCAGTTACGTTACTTAATTTAGGTCAGGCTATAAGTCATAATTGGTTAAAAAACAACAATTTGTCATATGACATTTGGAAAAGGTTATGATGACAAAATAAATTACCGTCAACTTGTAGCAGAATTATTGGCATTTGTAGGTCACAAAATCACAGTGGGATAATCCTTGAGAGGTTACAAAAATGAAAAGTGTCATGTATTATCTGGAAGCATTTCATCTGCATTTTAAATATTGATAATTCATTTTAATTTGTTCATCTAATATAGATAAAAACATAAATAATACCCAACTATTAAATAGACTGAAAAGCTTCTTATGTAACATGCCATAAAAAATTAATTGTCTATTTCAATAAAGTAGTTATAGCTTGAAAACAACTATATGAATAAATTCAATGTGGGACCAGAAAAATTGATTCTTAGGGACATGGTGCATCTAGATCTTCAATTTGAGATGGACAGGGGCCTAGCATTGTGACAGTGATGAATGTAATGTGTCAAGCTGGTTTGTTGTATAAATAAAGCAATGGGAGCAAAGTAATATTTACATTAGTTCATAGCTTTTCTTTCAACCTATATGTAATATATGAGGTCCATGCTTTCAGGGTGATCTAGCATATAACCATACATGCAAACTTTAGAAGGGACATTTGTGATATTTTAAAGATGTCAAGAAAAAGCTCACTTACAAATTGAAAAAATTATGCACTGCCAATTGATATGAGGAACTGTTAATGAGGTCTGCCAATCTTTAAGCAGTCTTCCACAGAAAGTCTTAGTTACATGCACATGAGCGTTTAAGGCGGTTTTTCCACGCGGAAATGGGCCAAAAACGCTACGGAATTCTTATGCAACTAATTCAATGACAAATCCTGAAGTGTTCTGCATATGATCATTAATTTCCTTAGTGTATTTGCAGTGCGTTTTTTCAGCAGCATGTCAATTCTTTGAGCAGATTTTTAGCGTGTTCTACACATTGACTTCAATTGAGTCAGTCAATCCGCAGCAAGAACGCAGCTGTAAAAATGTTTGCGGATTTGCTGCGAATTTGCCATGGTCACTTCTAGGCTATTAATATCAGCCCCATCTGTCTGCCTAGTTTTTGCTGGTTAGATTTTATAGGGGGACCCTACATCAAGTTTTTTCTGGAGTCCCCCTGTAAACTAGCCAGTAAAAGCTAACCCAACAGCTATGAGTTGATATTATTAGCCTGGGAACCTTTATGGCTATTGGCTCCTTCCCAGAATATTAACATCAGTCCTCAGCCGACGACTTTCCTCTGCTGGTTATGAAAATTACGCGGGAGCCCATGCAATTTTTTTTCATTTTTTTAAATTAAGAGTTATTGTTTGTTTACAGCCTATGTATGCTCATTTTGTTAATACTCCTACATAGGCTGGTGACAATGTGTGTGTTTGTGTGTGTTTATGTTTACTTATCAGCTTAATAATGAGGGTGTCGGGCTGACACCTTTTCACACCTTATTAAGTCTAAATGGCTTAAGGGTATGCCACACTAAACAACATCGCTAACGGGATCGCTAAAAAACGTCACTATTTAGCGATCCCGTTAGCGATGTTGTTGTGTGCGGCATCTGTCAGCGACGTGGCCCCTGCTGAGATCCTGCTGTGATCTCGCTCGTCGCTGACATCGTTCCGGACCCTATTTTATCGTCGGCGCCCCCGCTGGTAAGTATATATCGCTGAGTGTGGCACCTTTTTTAGCGATTTAGCGGTACTTTTGTACCGCTAAAGTCGTTAAGGAGATCGCTAACCGCGATAGCGTCCTTAACGACATCGCTAAGTTAAGCCGCTATCAGCGATATAGAAACAATCCCGCTAGCGATCGCATTAGTATGCGTCGTTATCGTGATCGCTAGCGGGATTGTTTAGTGTGGCAGTACCTTAAGTGTCAATAACAGTTGCTGACACCAAGCCCTAATCCCATTACTCTGATGCTACTGCATCAGAATTAAAAAGGTGGTGTTGAACCAAGAAACAACATCACAAACTTATGTTTTTAATATCTTTATTTAGCTCAAAAAAGCCTTCACTGCTGTACAAAAATGCATGCCAAAAACACATACAAAACTGTACCAAAAATTGCAGCAAAATGCAGCCACAGTGTTTTTGCTGCCAAGAGATCCAGAAATCTTGCAGAAATTTCTGCAAGCAAATATTCAACATGCACACATAGCCTTAAGGGTATGCCACACTAAACAAGATCGTTAACGAGATCGCTAAAATACTTCACTATTTAGCGATCTCGTTAGCGACGTAGTTGTGTGTGGCATGTAGCAACGACGTGGCCCCTGCTGTGATCTCGTTGATCGTTCACTAGAATTCTGGACCGTATTTTGAGCGTTGGCGTCCCGCTGGTGAGCCTGAATCGCTGTGTTTGGCACCTTTTGTGAACGATGTGCGACCTCGCTGACGACGCATTAGTCAGCAGCGCAGGCGGGACTTGTTTTCTTTCGTTAATGCCCTACAGCTCCGATTGGTGACCACAACATCACCTCAGCTATGATAACTGCGCCCCCATCCATTGTTTCCAGAGCACTTTATGGGTGACTCTTTGTGCGTTGTTGCGAGGATAGTATCGTGTGGCGGAGTTTTGCGATCCTGTTTGTGGCGCAGTGGTGGTTTTTGCGATCCTGTCTGAGTCGCTAGAGCACCATCCATCTCCATTTGGATTTGTATCTTCGGGATATTTGGATTCAAGGTAAATATTGTTTGTGATGTTGTTTGATAATGGTTTTTAACCTTATTTTTTTTTTTTTTTTTCGTCTGCTTTATTTATTTTACACCCCTGACCTTATTTTTTTTTTTTTTCGTCTGCTTTATTTATTTTACACCCCTGACCTTATTTTTTTTTTTATTTTTTCGTCTGCTTTATTTATTTTACACCCCTGACCTTATTTTTTTTTTTTTTTCGTCTGCTTTATTTATTTTACACCCCCCCACCATTTTAGACATTTGTAAACTGTATATTAAATGTTAACTGAAAAGTTTAATTTATATTTTTTTTATATTTTTTTTATTTTATTCTTTTTTTATTTTGTTTAAACACTTTATTAATAGTAATTAATTAGTAATTAACTTTTCTCTTCTTTACCGTACAGGTTGCACATAATGAACCTGTCCACCGCGGAGCGTGTGATTGTGGCAGTTGCACTGTCAATGGAGGCAGATCGTCAGGAAGAGGCGCGGGTGGAAGAGAGGCGCTCCAAGCAAAAGCGTCGCATGTGGACCAGAGAATGGCTGGAGCAGAGGTCCAGATTCACCCACATGCATCTAGTGAGGGAATTGCAGGAGAAGAATCCGCAGGATTTCCGGAATTATCTACGGATGTCGGAGGATTCATTCAAGCTCCTACTGGAAGCTGTGAGGCCACTCATTGAACGGCAGGATACCCGGATGCGTGCAGCTGTTTCAGCAGAGGAACGTTTGGCAGTAACGCTGCAATTTCTGGCAACCGGACGTTCAATGAAGGATTTGCAATATTCTGCTGCAATTTCTCGGTCGCTGCTTGGAGTACTAATTCCGGAGACATGCAACGCCATCGTCCGCAGTTTACGGAGCTACATGCCTTTTCCCAAATCAGTGGCGGAATGGCAAATTATTGCCTCTGATTTTGAAAGGATTTGGCAGTTCCCAAACTGTGGTGGTGCCTTGGATGGCAAACATGTGCGGATCACGCAACCAGCCAACAGCGGATCCTTTTTTCATAATTACAAGGGCTACTTCAGCGTGATCCTCATGGCCCTTGTTAATGCCAATTATGAATTTATTGACGTTGATGTTGGCATGAACGGAAGGGTTTCTGACAGGGGCGTTTTGGAGCACACAAGTTTTGGTGAACGGTTGTTTAATAATAAACTTAACTTGCCAACCAACATGGACACCACCGCCAACCTAAACTTTGTGTTTGTGGGCGATGAAGCCTTCCACCTTCATGCGCATCTTGTGAAACCATATCCACAAAAGACTTTGACAGGGGAAAGGCGGATTTTTAATTACAGACTGTCTAGGGCACGGCGCGTTGTGGAGAATGCCTTCGGCATAATGGCCAACCGCTTCAGGGTTTTCCACACTCCTATCAACATGAAGCTGGAATCCATAGACTCTGTGGTGTTGGCCTGTTGTGTGCTGCACAATTTTCTACGCAAACACGATGCTGGTACTTACAGTCCGCCAGGCTTCATGGACTCGGACAGCAATGGTGACGTGGTGCTCGGAGAATGGCGTGAGAATGATCCCGCTATTGCAGGCCTTCAACCTGTCAATCAAGGCAGGAGCAAGGACGATGAGAAGGCCGGCCGAGACAAGTACTGCCAATACTTTAATGGGCCTGGTGCAGTGAGTTGGCAGCATCAGGTCTAGTTTGATTTTGATAATGTTTGACTTTTGCCTTTTTTTTAACAATGTTTTTATAATAAAAATTTTTTATTTTAAAAATGCATTTGTGTTTTTTTTAAATTATTTTACCTATATGGGAGAAGGGCAAATGATGGGTGAGATGTGGAGAGGGAGTAATGGGGATGGCAAAGAGACATGTTACCAGCAGCTGCAGTTTTTAAAATCTTTTCAAAGGCTTTTTAGTTGTCTATTTTTTTGTTTTACATTGTATCTACTTGTCACACACGGGGTCATGGGAGTACCATCAGTCATAGGAGTTAATTGTTAAAAAAATAAAGAAAAAAGTTTCAAATATTTACAATTATTTTAAGGGCCTATGGTCTCACTAGCGTTCAAACATTATAATTAAATATAACAGATAATACACCACAGCTGCATATATAAAGTTTAAATATATAATATATATATTTTAGTCATATATGAAAGATTAAAAAATTGTTATAAATATATTTGAAAATTCTTGAGAGGTAAAGGTCAACATTCACCAGGGAATCACAGCTATTCACAGATATGCGACGCCATTGTGATCGCAATGTGAGTATTGTCACGAGCTCCAGCTATTCAGATATGCATACAGATATGCAAAAAGCCATTGTGATTGCAAAGGTGAAGATTCTCGAGCCCCAACCATACAGATATGCGACGCCATTGTGATCGCAATGTGAGTATTGTCACGAACTCCAGCTATACAGATATGCATACAGATATGCAAAAAGCCATTGTGATTGCAAGGCTGGAGTCACACACAACGTCTAAAAAATCGGACCGTTTTAGTCGGTCGATAATCGGATTAAAATTTCATGAACATTGCTGCGACTGGCATCCGATTTTTAGTAGTTGATGCGATTTTGTAGCATGTAGTCTTAAGTTTCACATCCAATTACCCAGCGACTACCGTTTTTTAGTGGCATCATAGCAAAATGGACATTTAACGGTTTTGAGGCCTGCAAATCATTTGAATAATGAGCCAGAGCCATATTTAAGCGTGGTTGGACTGTTCTTACCCTCCCAAACGTTGCCGTGGAGTGTTTGGCTTCTTAGTGGTTCCTGTTGTGTTGCTGCAAAGTCAAAATTATGAGTGACAGACTAATGTTTAATAGAACTGAGCGTCTGCTGTACTATTGGCTGATATCCAGAACTTTTGGGGAGCCATACCCTGTAGTTGTTTCGCACAGAATACGCAGAAGGATGTGGGTGCATCCCCTTGTGATGCGAAGGATCAGCAAAGGGCATTTTGAGCGCCTGTATTCCACATTGCGTAGGAATCCAGACAAGTTTTTTGCCTATTGTCGCATGAGTGTTGCCACCTTTGATATTTTGCTTGACATATTGCGCCCTGGAATCACCTTTCAGAACACCAGGATGCGTCCTTCAATTTCTGCTGAGGAAAGGCTTCTTCTAACATTAAGGTATGTGTGTCAACGATATGTTGATGATGTTTTGCATAATGTAACAACTTTCACATTCTTCTTACTTTGTAAATCTTAACATACTGTACCCCATGTCATTATAAAATGTTTAAGTTTGCCCTATATGGTTGTGTGTAGCAGTCAGAAGGGTTTATAAGTCATTACATTAAGTGAATGGGTGAGTAATCAAATGTCCACTGTTTACATTTGGTTAATGCAGTGTTTTTGCATTTTTTGTCTGATGTGTACATGTTTGTTGTTGTTTGTGTATTGCAGGTTCCTTTCCACTGGGCTCTCATACGCTGCTCTGCATTTAGAGTTTTTGATAGGGAAATCCACCATTTCCGGAATAGTCAGCTCTACTTGTGGACAAATTTGGTCCAGACTAAATAAAGAGGTGATGCCAGAGCCCAAAATGGAAGATTGGTTGAGGATTGCACGTGGATTTCAAGAAAGCAGTAATTTTCCACACTGTATTGGAGCCCTGGACGGGAAGCACATACGTGTGTGTAAGCCGCCGAACTCAGGGACCCAATTCTACAATTCTAAGCAATATTTTTCTATAGTTTTGTTGGGCTTGGTCGACAGTAACTACCGCTTCATAATTGTAGACATTGGGGCCTATGGAAGGACTGGAGACTCCAGAGTCTTCAATTCTTCCATTATGGGTCGGCGGCTACGCAATAACCAATTGGACTTACCACCAGCATGTCAACTTCCACAGTCAAATGTGGATGCAGTGCCATATGTTGTAGTAGCGGATGAGGCCTTCCAATTAACTCGTCATGTTATGAGGCCATATCCTCGGCGCAATCTGAACCATCAGCGACGCATATTTAATTATCGGCTTGCTCGTGCACGACGCCTGGTGGAGTGCACATTTGGTATTCTTACAGCCAAATGGCGTGTCCTACAATCAGCCATTCAGCTAAGTGATTCAAATGTGAATCTTGTAGTGCAAGCATGTGTAGTACTACATAATTTTACCAGAATGCATGAATGCTCATCAGCTGATATGCCTGAACTTCAGTCTGATAATATGACGAGGCCTATGAGACCAGTCATCCATCCTCGTCGTCCCCCTTCTGGTCTCAAAGTCCGTGACTTATTGACCAATTATTTTGTTTCTCCTGCGGGTGCTATTCCTCGGCAAGATGAGGCCATAGCTATGTAGTGTGTTTTATGTTATCTGATACCATAAACTTACTTTACATTCATCAATTAATGGAAGACTGTAATTATTTTATGTACACTTTTTCATACTTAACACAGGTCACAACATATAAGAAGAATCACAGACAGCCAATGGCACTTCACTAATTTTAATGACTAGTGTATTTAGTTTGAAAGCCTTTATTGAGGCTGATATATTTAGAAAACAGGACCAACATGTCCAAACATAAATAAAAAATATGTATAACATTCTGAATATGCAAAAATAAATATATATAACTTCCATACAACCAAAAAATACTTTCAGCTACAATTGATGGTAGCTTTGTGGTGGTGGTGGTGGTGATGGATGGCCAGGTTGCGTATTAGGCCTTCCACTATCTGCAACCTGTGATTGAGCCTGAGGTGCTGCAGAAACTAACGTAGCAGCTGGGTTACTGGCTGCATCCTGAAGGGCTTGTGTGTAGGGGTACATAGGGAATTGATGCTCATAGTCATATTGATATGACTGAGCACTAGCAGAATGACCCCCAATATGCCCATGTCTAACATATCCATGTTGTGGAGAGCCAACAACATTGGGTATGTTAGAGTGGGCATATTGTGCATGGCCACTCTGTCCCATGGCTTGGAGCTGGGTAGCTCCAAAGAAAGAAGGAGCTACAGTAGGATGAGGAGGAGGAGGAGTTGGGTTCTAATGGACACAAGGAGGAGGTGGAGGAGGAGGATGATGATGAGGAGGAGGAGGATCAGAGGCAGAAGCAGATTGTGATGGATTTGGTCCAAACAACCTTAACACATTTTCAGGACCAACCACCCATCTATCTAGATAATCTAGTAGGTTGCTTGGATCATTAGGCGGTGTTCCAGCATCCAAAACAATCTGCAGTCCGCTTCTGATCCGTAGTCTGTGCTGTCTTGGAATAGCCCGGAGGTAACGGGCCAGACTGCGGCAAAATCCCTCCTCACCATCATCATTAGCTACACTGGACAAATAGTCCAGAACTCCTCGGTCCACCTGCCTCTTTGTCACAGAACCCACTCCTTCTCGTCGCCGCCTACCTCGCCTTGTGCGTTGGGAATGAGGAGGAGACACATCCTGACCCCTATTAGGGCTGCTGCTCTGAGGTAGGTCCTCATGTTGCTTATGCTGGCTTTGTGAATCCTCAGCTCCTGCAGCTGCTGTTGGTGCTGCTTGGGTGGACCCACATGCTGCAGAGGAAGGGCCTGCCTCCTCTGCCCCATCACCAACGGGGTCGTTAAGCACTTCTGAGTCAGACCCCGTCTCCCTCTCAGTTAGGTTTAACTCCGTCCTAGAAATGAAATAATTATTGACAATTAAAACCCAGAAAATTACAAAGTTTGACATGAAAGTGTTTGAACACACATGCACTTACGGTCGCACATCCATCACTGGCGCAAGGAAGTTTAGTCTATCAAAATAGAGGTACTTCCTCTTCTTAGAGGCTGAAGCCCCACTCCGATCCCTAATCTGCCTCTCCCTCCGGTAGCAGTCCCGACAGCTGCGCCACCGCCTTGTCACATCAGTCACTACAAATGTAAGAACACCATAACGGTTATAATGACTGATATCTATTTATTCCTCAAAAAATTACATTATGCAACAATGAACATTTAAATAGTGTTCATGTGTGATGTGATTTACAATATTAAAACACATAAACATACAACCAGAAGTATAAATGTTACAAGCTGTAACATACATTTCAAAAAATGCTTGGCCCTTAACAAAACGCCTCAATCATTTAGCATTTTAGTACCTACAAACTACATCTGAGGTCAAGGGGAGTACAAAATGTTATAGTGAATAAATGACAAAGCATCGATGATATGTTAAAAGACATGGATATTGTTGGTGAACACACACATCAATGTGTTGTTATAAATAGGCAGAGTTCGATAATGCTGCTTTTTCAATATCATTTAAACACATAAGCATACATTATTATTTTCTTAATAACATTTTTTTACAAAAAAAAAAAAACGTTACATGTGGTACTTACTAAGACGCTCTTGGTCCTCCTGGATCTCTGATGATAGTCTGGAAAAATGTGTTCACATATCGTTTGCCATGCAGCCTCTTTGCGCGTCCGATTGCTGTAATTGGAATCGCGCTGGTCCCACAATTCAGGCCTCTCCTGCACCAATACGATGAGGAGTTCCACATTGATGTGGCTAGATGCCATGTTTCTGGACTCCGTGTAGGCGTTCTTCCTGTTTTTTTTTTAAGATGCGCTTAGCTAATTAGCATGTAAAGGCTTCCTGAGAATTTGAAAGGCAGTTTCCTGTCACCTGGAAAAGTTGTGCGATTTCATCGCAACTCACACGTGCGGTCCGCTTGTAATCCCACTTTTCATCGCACTCATAGACTTGCATTGGCGATAGTTGACCCACAATCGGTGACAATTGCAGCATGCTGCGATTGCACTCGCACGTTTAAATCGGACCACAAAAAATCGGATGCTGGGAGCTACTACATTGATTAATATTGGGTCGACTGCAAAGCGATATTTCATCGCTTTCTAGTGGTACGATTTAGTCGCCAGTGTGACTCCAGCCCAAAGGTGAAGATTATCAAGCCCCAACCATACAGATATGCGACACCATTGTGATCGCAATGTGAGTATTGTCACGAGCTCCAGCTACACAGATATGCATACAGATATGCAAAGCCATTGTGATTGCAGTGGTACTGTGAAAGATTACGACCTCGATAGCCGTGACTGAGCGCGACATTTTGCACGCCCATCATCACAGATTGGTGGTCACTATCTCATAGATATTTATCACAGCTCTCCCGCTTTGTGATTGGATGACCGCGTCATAAAAGACGACGCATCAGCACTCCTCTCCATTGCTCTCGAGCAGAAGCGGTTCTTTCAAATCTCCAGCATCGTTCCAGTGTGTCCTGCTAGCCTTTGTAGCTCCTACTGCGATCCAGTTTGCGCCACTATTGCGGTTGCTGCGTTACAGTCTACGGCGTTGGGGTTTTTGCGATCCAGTCTGTGGCGTTATATCCTCTGCGATCCAGTTTGTGACGCTATTTTAGTTTCCCTACTTTCTTTTTTATTCAGAATCACAAACAAGTTTTGTAAGGTAGGTATTTTTTTTGTCACATTTAATTTTTATTTTTTCTTGAATTTTACAGATCCATTTTAGATCTCTGCTGTTGTTAACCATTGTCGTCCATCAATTTTTTTTTTGCCATTGTTTTGTTCAGGCACGCCCACCATTTTATGATCCCAGCTCTGTCAATGTTTGCTCCAGCTGCGCCCACAACCACCATTTTGTGATCCCTGCTGTTTTTTGCGTAATTGTTCATCTATGATTTTTTTATTTTTTTTGCCATTGTTTTGTTCTGGCACGACCACCACCACCACCATTTTATGATCCCAGCTCTGTCAATGTTTACTCCAGCTGCGCCCACAACCACCATTTTATGTTCCCTGCTGTGTTCTATGTTGTAGGCTATGTAAGCATTTTATTTAACCATTCTGCCGTTCTCACATAATCATTTTTTTATTACAGATGGCTGATAAGCAGGAATTTTTGCGGGAGTTTATCGAGCTGTATCGCTCAATGCCGTGCCTGTGGAAAATAAAGTCGGCTGATTACTGTAACAGGCTTAAAATGAAGGACGCGTACCAAAAACTGGTGGAGCTCTGCAAGAACCGTTACCCAGATGAACCGGCGGATGAGTCATAGGTGAAAAAACGCATTCAGGCCCTCCGCACAGTGTACAAAATGAGCTCAATAAAGTTATAAATTCTACCAAATTTGGAGCGGGGGCCGAAGATGTTTATGTCCCCCAACTGTGGTACTTTGATCTGTTCGCTTTTACAAGGGACCAAGAAGTACCCAGACAAGGGACATCCATGTCGGACCTAGACCCAGTGATCCAGCCGGACTCCCCTGTCATACATGTAAGTACCTTTGTATTACAACACATTTTAATGTACATGCCAAAGTGTACTTACATTTAAAAAATATAATTGTGAAATGTAGATAAAATGGCTGAATTTATCCCTTCATGTACTGATAATTTATCTATCTCAACGGTTGAGGCCTTTCCATTTACAAGTGTCGTTTTCACATTTTTGCTGTATTTGGGTGTTATAGTGTGAAGATTAATTTCTTTTTCTTTGTGATTTACCATTTGTTTTTTGTTCATGCAGGACACAGAAGAGGCCGTCTCCACACCTCCAACTGAACAAGACAGCATGGCGTTGATCCAAGATGAAGAAGCAGTTGAGCCACCATCCTCATCTGTGCGGCGCCGGCTTTCACTTTCAGGAAGGAAAAGGAAGGCTCCCACCTCGGCTACCACCTCGGCTACTCCTGAATTGGTGGAAATTGCAAAAACAGTGCTTACGGCAGAAAAAGACCAAACTAAAATAACAGGGTTTGCATACTTCGCTAATGAGAAGCTCCCTACACTGGATCCTGTTCAGCGGCTTCATGCAGAGAGACTCATGTTTGAGGTACTGACTCAAGCGTCTTTTGGAAACCTGGATAACAGATATGTCGTCATGCCAAGACCGCAGTACCCGGACTATTCATGGCCGCACAATCCTGTGCCGAACCCAATTGGGCAAAATCCTGCAAACCCAAACGCTGGTGCTCCCCCTTATTTTTATACACCGCAGAGGCAGCGTGGTAATGGCAATTACGATCCATCTTACCAGCAGTTGTAGTTTTAAAAATGTTTTACAAAAGTTTTTTTTGTTGTTTATATATTTTTTACATTGATACCTTTTTTAATAAAAATCTTATTTATCTAATGAATTGTGGTCTTTTCTTATGTGATGTCAACTATTAAAATGTTGTATTTTTATTACATCTACTTGTCACACACGGGGTCATGGGAGTACCAGCTATCATAGGTGTTCCATCATAGGGAAAAAATGAAATGAAAAAAATTTCAAAAATTAACATTTCATTTAAAGGTCCCTGGTCACACTAGCGCTAAAACCTTATACTAAAAAATAATACACCACACCTGCATAGATTAACGTAAAATATAAAATATATATTTTTTTCATATATATATATATTTTTTTAAAGAAATCAAATTTAAATAAAAACAAAAAACAGTAACATAATAAAATAAAAAATTATAAAAAAATTGTTATAAATATATTTGAAACTTCTTGGGAGGTAAAGGTCAACATTCACCAGGGAATCACAGCTATTCACAGATATGCGACGCCATTGTGATCGCAATGTGACTTCTCACGAGCTCCAGCTATACAGATATGCATACAGATATGCAAAGCCATTATAATTACAAGGTGAAGATTCTCGAGCCCCAGCCATACAGATATGCGACGCCATTGTGAACGCAATGTTACCTCACGAGCTCCAGCCACACATATGCAAGGCCATTGTGATTTGCAAAGTGAAGATTCTCACGAGCCCCAGCCATAAAGACATGAGACGCCATTGTGATCGCCTAGCTTGGAACTGTGGTATTGCGATCGCAACAGCATCTCATATCTGTGCTTTGGCTGGGCGCATGGCTGCTGCGGTCACTTTGAAATCGCAATACCGTTTTGCGTCGCGAGTGCGGCCGCACGTAACGTGCGCACGCCGTGATGTCATGGCGCTGGCGTCGCCCAATGGGGAGTTGCTTGTAATGGCGGCAATGGCGGCGAGACAGGCGAGACAGCGCGGGGCTAAGTGGGCAGATGAAGAGGTCCGTTACTTAATAAAAAAAACGGACCTCTGGGATTACCACTGCAGGCTACCTGTGGCGCATCCAATGCGCCACAAAAGGGTATGCCTGCAGAGAATCCGGCGGGCCTGCAGAGGCGCTTTAATGTGCGGCGGACCAGGCAACAAATCCGCAAGAAGCTGGCGGACCTGCGATACCGCTCACGCGATAGGGTCGCCAGCATCCGGGCCCAGCTCCGCAGGCCTCTGAGTGAGTATTGATGAGGGTATCTGGAGAGGTTATGTTTTGTGGGTTAGGCTACTTTCACACTTGCGTTTTTTTTGCGCTGCGTTTCGAGCGCACATGAAGCGCATTAAAAAAACGCATGCAAACGCTTGTAAATGCTGCGATATTTAGTCGCATCTGCATGCGCATTTCGACAAAAAAACGCAGCGTTTGTCTGCGATTTCATGCGTTTTTGCATGCGTTTGCGTTTTTTTGGCGCATGCGTTGTCTATGTGTCACATTTCTATCATCTCTGTCTCCATCATCTCTGGCTCTATCATCTGTCTCCATCATCTCTGTCTCAATCATCTCTGTCTTTTTTGACCGGAAAAAAAATTGCAACATGTAGCGTCTAGCACGTATGGGCGCACACCGGGAAAATGCGCAGCGCACGACAAACGCACATGAACGCGTGCAAGCGCTAGACCCTGCGCCCTCCATGTTAAAGATAGGGGAACATTGCGCATGCATCCGATAGCGCAAGTTGCGATGCGCAAAAAAACGCAAGTGTGAAAGTAGCCTTATCTACCTATATCAATGCACCCGTAGTGATGGAGTACCGGCAGTGATGGGCAGGCAGTGATGGGGCAGGCAGTGATGGGGCAGGCAGTGATGGGAGTACCGGCAGTGATAATGGGGATTCTGAATTATATATTTCATTTACAGCACCACCTTCACCATCACCAGCACCAGCTGCTCCACCGTCCCCAGCTACCCCTCCACCTCCATCACCTACCTCTCCACCTCCATCACCTACCCCTCCACCTCCATCATCTCCTCACCTCTCCGACCCTTCACCGGCAGCAACCCCCCCTTGTGATTCGGCGTGTTCCAGCCCTTCCCCAGACTTTGCCTTCTCTCCAGCATCATCCCGTGACACGGATGCAGGCTCCCCATCAGGTAATTAACGCACATTATATAAGCTTCAGACAAGTTTGAGAACTTTGTAAGGTCTTATGTGTAATGGCTGTTGTGATATAATTTTTTTTTCTGTGTTTTCCTAGCCGGCGGAGCAACAGGTTCAGGGTGGGCAGTAAGCAGGTCGTCTGACGAAAACCGTAAGTGTTAATTAACATAACATGTACATGTTGATGTTGCAACAGAATTCACTATTAACTGTTACCTTTACCTCCACAGAAATCCCAACTGCCCAGGACCTGTTGGTGTCCCACCGCCGGCTGATGGCGGCAATGAGCAGCACTGTTGCAGCGATGAATACAACGGTGGCAGCCATGAATACATCGGTGGCAGCGCTGCAAAGTGCCACAGGAGCTCTGCATCACCACGGGGTGATGCTGGAGAGGGCATTTTCTGGACTCCGTGGCCCTCATTAATTTATTTTTTTGTAAATAATTTTGTATTTTGTTCATATTTTTTTTATAATTTTTTATTTTATTATGTTACTGTTTTTTGTTTTTATTTAAATTTGATTTCGTTAAAAAAAAATATATATATATATGAAAAAATATATATTTTATATTTTACGTTAATCTACGCAGGTGTGGTGTATTATTTTTTAGTATAAGGTTTTAGCGCTAGTGTGACCAGTGGCCTTTAACCCCTTCACCCCCAAGGGTGGTTTGCACGTTAATGACCGGGCCAATTTTTACAATTCTGACCACTGTCTCTTTATGAGGTTATAACTCTGGAACGCTTCAACGGATCTTCGCGATTCTGAGATTGTTTTCTCGTGACATATTGTACTTCACGTTAGAAGTAAAATTTCTTCGATATACCTTGCGTTTATTTTTGAAAAAAACGCAAATATGGCGAAAATTTTGAAAATTTTGCAATTTTCAAACTTTGAATTTTTTTTCCCTTAAAACAGAGAGATATGTCACACAAAATAGTTAATAAATAACATTTCCCACATGTCTACTTTACATCAGCACAATTTTGTAACAAAATTTTTTTTTTGTTAGGAAATTATAAGGGTTAAAAGTTGACCAGTGATTTCTCATTTTTACAACAAAATTTACAAAGCCATTTTTTTAGGGACCACCTCACATTTGAAGTCACTTTGAGGGGTCTATATGGCAGAAAATACCCAAAAGTGACACCATTCTAAAAACTGCACCCCTCAAGGTACTCAAAACCACATTCAAGAAGTTTAATAACCCTTCAGGTGCTTCACAGGAGCTGAAGCAATGTGGAAGGAAAAAATTAATATTTAACTTTTTAGCCACAAAAATGATCTTTTACAAACGTTTTTTTATTTTCACAAGGGTAAAAGGAGAAAATGGCAGATAAAGTTGTTGTGCAATTTCTCCTGAGTACGCCAATACCCCATATGAGGGGGAAAACAACTGTTTGGGCACACGGCAGAGCTCGTAAGGGAAGGAGCGCCGTTTGACTTTTTCAAACTAAAATTGGCTGGAATTGAGATTGGACGCCATGTCGTGTTTGGAGAGCCCCTGATATGCCTAAACAGTGGAAACCCCCCACAAGTGACACCATTTTTGAAACTAGACCCCCTAAGGAACTTATCTAGATCTGTTGTGAGCACTTTGAACCCCAAAGTGTTTCACAAAAGTTTATAATGCCTGGGTGTGAAAAAAAAACAAACAATTTTCCACAAAAATGATTTTTTAGTCCCAAATTTTTGATTTTTCCCAAGGAAATTGGACCCCAAAAGTTGTTTTCCAATTTGTCCTGAGTACGCTGATACCCCATATGTGGGGGGGGGAAACTGTTTGGGCGCACGGCAGGGCTTGGAAAGGAAGCAGTAACGTTTTGGAATGCAAACATTGATGGGGGTCATGTTCCATTTGTAGTGCCCCAGATGAGCCTAAACAGTGGAAACCCCCCACAAGTGACCCCATTTTGGAAGCTAGACCCCCTAAGGAACTTATCTAGATCTTTGGTGAGCACTTTGAACCCCCAAGTGCTTCACACAAGTTTATAATGCTTGAGCATGAAAATAAAAAATCCTATTTTTTTCCCACAAAAATGATCTCTTAGTCACTAATTTTTTATTTTCCCAAGGGTAACAGGAGAAATTGGACCACAAAATTTGTTGTCCAATTTGTCCTGAGTACGCTGATACCCCATATGTGGGGGGGAACCACTGTTTGGGCGCATGGCAGAGCTCGGAATGGAAGGAGCACCATTTGACTTTTTCCAACCAAAATTGGCTGGAATTGAGATTGGACGCCATGTTGCATTTGGAGAGCCCCTGCTGTGCCTAAACAGTGGAAACCCCCCACAAGTGCCCCCATTTGGGAAACTAGACCCCCTAAGGAACTTATCTAGATCTTTGGTGAGCAATTTGAACCCCCAAGTGCTTCACACAAGTTTATAACGTAGGAGAAATTGGACCCCAAAAGTTGTTGTCAAATTTGTCCTGAGTATGCTGATACCCAATATGTGGGAGTAAACTACTGTATGGGCGCACGTCGGGGCTCAGAAGGGAAGTAGTGACGTTTTGGATTGCAGACTTTGATGGAATGGTCTGGGGGAGTCATGTCGCATTTGGAGAGCCCCTGATGAATCTAAACAGTGGAAACCCCCCACAAGTGACCCCATTTTGGAAAATAGACCCCACAAGGAACTTATCTAGATGTGTGGTGAGCACTTTGAACCCCGAAGTGCTTCACAGAAGTTTATAACGTACAGCCGTAAAAATAAAAAATCCTTTTTTTTTAACAAAAATGATTTTTTTTCGCCCCCAATATTTTATTTTCACAAGGGTAACAGGAGAAAATGAACCACAAAATTTGTTGTGCAATTTCTCCTGATTAAGCCGATACCCCATATGTGGGGGTAAACCACTTTTTGGGCGCACGGCAGAGGTTGCAAGGGAAGGAGCGACATTTGACTTTTTCAACGCAGAATTGGCTGGACGCCATGTCGCGTTTGTAGAGACCCTGATGTGTCTAAACAGTGGAAACCCATCACAAGTGACCCCATTTTGGAAAATAGAGCCCACAAGGAACTTATCTAGAAGTGTGGTGAGCGCTATGAAGCTCCAAGTGCTTCACAGAAGTTTTATAACCTACAGCCGTAAAAAAAAAAAAATCATTTTTTTTTTACAAAAATGATATTTTCGCCCCCAGTTTTTTATTTTCCCAAGGGTAACAGAAGAAATAGGACAAATTGCACAATAACTCTTGGGGTCCAGAGTACGCTGATACCCCATATGCGGGAGTAAACTACTGTTTGGGCGCATGGCAGAGCTCAGAAGTGAAGGAGCACCATTTGACTTTTTCAACGCAGAATTGGCTGGAATTGAGATCAGACGCCATGTCACATTTGGAGAGCCCCTGATGTGCCTAAACAGCGGAAACCCCCCAATTCTAACTCCAACCCTAACCCCAACACACCCCTAACCCTAGTCCCAACCCTAACCACAAACCTAACCCTAACACACCCCTAACCCTAATCCCAACCATAACCCTAATACTAACGTTAGCGCCAACCCTAACCCTAACTTTAGCCGCAACCCTAACCCTAACGGGAAAATGGAAATAAATACATTTTTTTAATTTTATTATTTTTCCCTAACTAAGGGGGTGATAAAGGGCGGTTTGATTTACTATTTATAGCGGGTTTTTTATGATTGGCAGCTGTCATGCTAAAAGACGCTTTTTATTGCAAAAAATAGTTTTTTGCATCACCACATTTTGAGAGCTATAATTTTTGCATATTTTGGCCCACAGAGTCATGTGAGGTCTTATTTTTTGCGGGACGAGGTGACGTTTTTATTGGTACCATTTTTGAGCACGTGACTTTTTTTGATCGCTTTTTATTTCGATTTTTGGGAGGTTAGAATGAACAAAAATCAGCAATTCATGAATTTCTTTTGGGGGAGGCGTTTGTACCGTTCCGCGTGTGGTAAAATTGATAAAGCAGTTTTATTCTTCGGGTCAGTACGATTACGGCGATACCTTATTTATATCATTTTTTTATGTTTTGGTGCTTTTATAGCATGAAAACAATTTTATATAAAAAATTATTATTTTTGCATCGCTTTATTCTGCGAGCTATAACTTTTTTATTTTTTCGCTGATGATGCTGTATGATGGCTCGTTTTTTGCGGGACAAGATGACGTTTTCAGCGGTACCATGGTTATTTATCTCGGACTTTTTGATCGCGGGTTATTCCACTTTTTGTTCAGCGGTATGATGATAAAGCATTGATTTTTTTGCTTCGTTTTTTTTTTTTTTTTAAGGGGTTCATTAAAGGGGTTAACTAGTGGGACAGTTTTATAGGGGGGGTCGTTACGGACGCGGCGATACCAAATATGTGTACTTTTATTGTTTTGGTTTTTTTATTTACAGGAAAGAAGGAATTTATTGGGGAATATATATTTTTTTTTTTATGATTTTTTTTTACCACTATTTATTTTACTTTTATACTTTGTCCCAGGGTGGGACATCACTGTATTTTAGCAGATCGCTGGTGTGACAGTGTGCACAGCACTCTGTCACACCAGCGATCGCTCTGGCACTGCTGCAGGCTTCCCCAGCGCCTGCTCTCAGCAGGCACTGAGGAAGCCGCCTCCCTGCAGGACCCCGGCGCCATCTTGGATCCGGGTCCTGGGAGGGAGGAAGCCCTCAGAACAGCGCGATCACATCGCGCTGCTCTGAGGGTCTCAGGGGAGAACGCAGGGAGCCCCCTGCCTGCGCGATCCTCCCCTGTGCCCCGGGTACACCGCGATCATGTTTGATCGCTGTGTGCCAGGGTTAATGTCAGGGTACTGACACCCTGACACACAGTCACGGGTGTCAGCTGTGATAATCAGCTGACACCCGGCGGCGATCAGCTGCGCTCCCCCCGGGAGCGCAGCTGATCGCCCATGACATACTATTCCGTCCATGGGAATAAGGTCCAGGGTCACATGGACGGAATAGTACGTCTGATGGCAGAGAGGGGTTAAAAGATATGTTAATTTTTGTAATTTTTTTTCATTTCATTTTTCCCTATGATGGAACTCCTATGATAGCTGGTAGTCCCATGACCCCGTGTGTGACAAGTAGATGTAATAAAAATACAACATTTTAATAGTTGACATCACATAAGAAAAGACCACAATTCATTAGATAAATAAGATTTTTATAAAAAAGGTATCAATGTAAAAAAAATATAAACAACAAAAAAAACTTTTGTAAAACATTTTTAAAACTACAACTGCTGGTAAGATGGATCGTTGCCATTACCATGCTGCCTCTGCGGTGTATAAAAATAAGAGGGAGCACCAACATTTGGGTTTGCAGGATTTAGCCCAATTGGGTTCGGCACAGGATTGTTGGGCCATGAGTAGTCCGGGTACTGCGGTCTTGGCATGACGACATATCTGTTATCCAGGTTTCCAAAAGACGCTTGAGTCAGTACCTCAAACATGAGTCTCTCTGCATGAAGCCGCTGAACAGGATCCAGTGTAGGGAGCTTCTCATTAGCGAAGTATGCAAACCCAGTTATTTTAGGTTGGTCTTTTTCTGCCGTTAGCACTTTTTTTCGCAATTTCCACCAATTCAGGAGTAGCCGAGGTGGTAGCCAGGGTGGGAGCCTTCCTTTTCCTTCCTGAAAGTGAAAGCCGGCGCCGCACAGATGAGGATGGTGGCTCTTCTTCATCTTGGATCAACGCCATGCTGTCTTGTTCAGTTGGAGGTGTGGAGACGGCCTCTTCTGTGTCCTGCATGAACAAAAAACAAATGGTAAATCACAAAGACAAAGAAATTAATCTTCACACTATAACACCCATATACAGCAAAAATGTGAAAACGACACTTGTAAAGACAAAGAAATTTATCTTCACACTATAACACCCGTATACAGCAAAAATGTGAAAACGACACTTGTAAAGACAAAGAAATTAATCTTCACACTATAACACCCATATACAGCAAAAATGTGAAAACGACACTTGTAAAGACAAAGAAATTTATCTTCACACTATAACACCCGTATACAGCAAAAATGTGAAAACGACACTTGTAAAGACAAAGAAATTTATCTTCACACTATAACACCCATATCCGGAAAAAATGTGAAAACGACACTTGTAAATGGATAGGCCTCAACCATTGAGCTACATAAATTATCAGTACATGAAGGGATATATTCTGCCATTTTATCTACATTTCACAATAATATTTTTTAAATTTAAGTCCACTTTGGAATGTACACTAAAATGTGTTGTAATACAAAGGTACTTACATGTATGACAGGGGTGTCCGGCTGGATCACTGGGTCTAGATCCGACATGTATGTCCCTTGTCTGGGTACTTCTTGGTCCCTTGTAAAAGTGAACAGATCAAAGTACCACAGTTGGGGGACATAAACATCTTCGACCCCCGCTCCAAATTTGGTAGAATTTATAACTTTATTGAGCTCTTTTTTGTACACTGTGCGGAGGGCCTGAATGCGTTTTTTCACCGATGACTCATCCGCCGGTTCATCTGGGTAACGGATCTTGCAGAGCTCCACAAGTTTTTGGTACGCGTCCTTCTTTTTCAACCTGTTACAGTAATCAGCCGACTTTATTTTCCACAGGCACGGCATTGAGTGGTACAGCTCGATAAACTCCCGCAAAAATTCCTGCTTATCAGCCATCTGTAATAAAAAAAATGATTATGCGTTAGCCAGAAAACAATTTGGTCTTCACCTTTCACCCCTTTACAGGCATGTGTCCTCTATTGCAAAGGCTTCTTTGATTATTTTCACAAAGTGGCTTTTTGCCAGTGGAGCAAGCTGGTAGATTATTCAGGAAGCCAGGTCAAAATCAGACTAACAAGGTCATCAATGAAAAAAGGCAATTATATAGTCAGGTGAATTGTCGGGGTCAAAGCCAAATGGGTGGAATCAGACTTTAAATTGACAGACAAGACAGTATCTGGGGAAAAAAAAATAAAGTGCTATGCTCAGTAATTGGTCTACTGACTAGTCCTGCTATTTCCAGATCAACAAGACATAATATGCATGATTAAACCATAATAATTTGAGCAATATAGGCTGACCAGCAGGCATAAAAAAAAACTATAAGGGTATGTGCGCATAATCAGTAAACGCTGTGGGTTGGACCCTACGTACTTGTGCAGTGTCCAACCTACAGCGTCCAGATGTTACAGCATAGTGGATGGGGTTTCAAGAAAGCCCATGCCCACTACGCGTTCACAGATGCCCGCGGATCACACGCAAAGACGGACATGTCTATATATCTTGTGGAAATGCGAGCCTCCGCAAGATAAATTTCACCCGTACAATGTATTTGACGTGATGAATCTGCACAGTTCAATGAACACATGCGGATATACCTGCGTTCAATAGCCGGCAGCGCTTTGGATGCAGCAGATGTAAGGAGGTGACGGGGACCCTACTATGCTTTTCCCCTCTTTGGTCTACTAATTGTGTGCGGTTCACTAATGTTCATTAATGTGAATGTATTTGATGTGTGTCATCTACTGTAATGTAAATGTACCATGTAGTGTGCATAGGATTAGGGTTAGGATAGGATATAAGGTAGTATAAAACAATAGTGGGGTTAGAATAGAGGGAGGCATAATAGAGCTAGGAATTAGGAGTGTGTGTTTAGATACAGGCAGCTAAGGGTTTTCCATAGGGGAGGAGTTAGAATAGTGTGGTGCAGAGCATTGGGAATATAGGAGAGATACTTCCTGGTTAGGCACCAGAGCCCGGGCAGCCTTGCCCATGGCAAGGAGTAAGGAGCAGCAGTGAGAGAGGCAGTCTGCCTGTCGTGGGGATAAAGCTGCTACAGCAGGAAGGGGTCCCAGGCTGAGAGTTGTGAAGTCGGTCACCAGCAAGGACAGGACCGTTTCAAGAAGGATCCAGGGTCTATGACCGGGGCAGGTGAAGGTGAGATGGCGAACCTGGCACCTTTTCCTATTAAAGCCGGACCAGGGGATGGTAGGAAGCTGGTGGGACTGAAGACACGGATGGGACAGGGATTGTCCAGAAGCGAGGCAGGAATTGCCATAAGAGAGATAGAGTTATCAGGAAGAATAGAGGCTGACCGGAAGGCAGAGAAAGCTAGAGAGATGCTCCTCTGCGTACACTGTACTGCATGTGTGATGAATACCCTTCTGCTCAGTAAAGTTAAACTGTTGGAAAAGAGTAATGTCTCTGAGATGGTTTGTGAATGCGGGAACTTGGGAATGCGGAGCCGGAGGGACAGAAGCCGAGGGGACTTTGACAGTAATTGTGAGTGCACTGCTGCGCACGCTGTCCATGCAGCAAAAGGGACATTGTATTTTATCTGTAGGGCGCCAGGATGTTGGAATCGTATAGCCCGTTGCTACGACTATCAACCTTGCCGCCTTACACAGACATGTGCTGCGCCCAAAGCTCTTCCAATTCCTGATCATGTGCACATACCCTCATGCAGTTTTAGCTGCACCTCCCAATAGCAGAAAAGAGCACTCTGTTAATAGAATAAGATGTTGCTTAATGCAGTGGTGCCCGACAGTGGAGGCAGTCAGTGAACAGTTAAGATAGACTTTTTTATCAGGTCATTTGCAGTAATTTTACAAACTGGTACCCCGATCTTTTTTCCCAGACCAAACATACTCACCAATGGACGAGATGCTGCAAAAGCAAAAAAACCCCTAAAAAACCAAGTATCAAGGTTTTCTTTTACTTCAAACTGTAAAATGCTTTTAACTATTACAGAAGGACTAAATTGAGAGGTATATGTCAAACTAAGATTTGTGGAATACGTTTGGTATAAGGAAAGTGGAAGTAAGCTGCAATCGAAAATCTACATGATTAATAACTGATGTGATCTTGCATGGACTGACAAAGTTAGGGTCCAACTAAATGACCCCATACATATTAGACTAATGTCGGTTGAACCAACTAATATCGACGGGTTTGACTGTCGATATCAGCTGGTCAGTCTAATGTATATGAGGGCCCTGGAGAGATTGAAGGGGGAGTTAAGAATTTGGCATGTCCAATTTGTGGCTGCCAACCTTTTTGTTCTGCCTGAGATTATCCACATCCATAAGTGTCTGATGGTAGTTCTCTCATAGAAAATACAGCAGCAGAGTGAGTATTCTTATTTATGGGAGAGGCAAGCGAAATTGCTGCCGGCTGAACAATTGGCCGTACTATCGCTTGGTTGGCAACCATCTAAGATGTATGGGTGGCTTTAGATTAGTACAATTTATTTTGCTAATTTTTGTAGATAATCAGACATTGACACCGAGACTATTTGGCAATTCTGTCCAACTGCTCATCTCTTGTTTGCAGAAGAACACTGCCTATAAAGAGTTTCCTTAGGCTACGTTCCGACGTTCTGGAATTGCTGTGGTTTTGATGCTGCATATTTATGCAACGTCAAAACTGCAGCGTCCAGATGTTACAGCGTAGTGGATGGGATTTCTAGAAATTCCATAACCACTATGAGACTACGTGCACCTGCGGAACACCCCAAAAAACTGTCATATGGAGCATCTTTAAGGACTACTGCATGTCAATTTCTCTTCTCTTCTGTCTCCGCAAAAGAAATGTGATCAATAGGATGTATTGAACGCTGTAAATCCACATGGTTCAGTAAACACATGCAGATTTACTTGCGTTCAATAGAAGGCAGAGAAAATACTCTATGCCAAAGCGCTGCTCAGTCCCGATCGTGGGAACGTAGCCCTATTGAACGCAGGTAAATCCGCATGTGTTTACTAAACCATGTGGATTTACTGCGTTCAATACATCCTATTGACTACATATCTGTTGCGGAGACAGAAGGGTATGAGAAATCGACATGTCATGGTAAAAAAAAGCAAATCCTGAATTGCTGGTTTTTGTTCATTCTGTCTCCCAAAAATCAGAATTAAAAAGTGATCAAAAAATGTCACGTGCCCAAAAATAGTACAAATAAAAACGTCAGCTCGTCCCGCAAAAAACAAGACCTCACTTGACTCTGTCTCCCGAAATATGAAAAAATTATAACTCTCAAAATATGGTGATGCAAAAACTAGTTTTGACAATAAAAAGCGGCTTTTAGTGTGACAGTAGCCGAACATAAAAGCCCGATATAAATCTGGTATCACTGTAATCGCACCGACCCAAAGAATAAAGTCGCCTAATCACTTATACCGCACGAGGAATGATGTAAAAAATAAATGAAACCAATTCTTCACATGCTGTTGATTTTTTTCATTCTGCCTCCCAAAGATCGCAGTAAGGCTTGGCGCACATTTATCCTGCGCTGTGCACTGAGCGCTTACACCGGGGTATCTGTGTAAATCTCTGAAATACATGATTCAGACAGAACCTCTGGTGGAAGATTCCCTATAATGAGGCAGATGGAGGCACTGTGGACGCCGTCTGACCTCTAATCCGGCGGTGTCCATCTTTTTAGGATTGCATATAAGTGCCGTCGGCAACAGTTTTGTGTACTTCTGAAAAGGACACTGCTGAACAGAGGCCAGAGGGAATCCAGAGTAATATAGAAAAAGACCTGTCACTCAACTTAATGCTGGTGATGAATAGTTTATTTGTAGTACTAAATAAACGTTTCGGTCACAGAGACCTTCGTCAGTAACTACAAAATTCCAAAAAAGTGAGTATAAAAAACAACAAAATAAGAACATAAACATAAAATAAAAAATGAAAAAACTAAAGTATATACAATAATACATAAGGTATAATATACACCAAATCTAGTCCATGGTCAGTGGTGAAAATGAATCAAACAAGAGCCACGATGCAGTAATGTGCACAGTGTAGCAGGGGAGACACATACCGTACTCTGTGATTTCCACAATGGTAATTGAAAAGAGAGATCTATAGCCGCATCAACAATGAATAGTAGCAGTGTTGTTATGTGGTTACCGTGTGACAGAAGAGGAGAACATATATAACCCTACATACCGGTCACATGGAAAATATTATTATCTAGAGAGGACAGTAGCTGGGGAGGAAAAAGTCCAGCGTTACTAGTGGTATAATCGGCGTACTGCTAATGTGAAAAAGCATATAACAAGCCATATAACAAAAAGCCTATGAGATGATGTTACCTGTGAGGAGCGCAGGTGTCTATGTCCACACACGGCATCCACCACTTGTCTGAAAGCTGAGACAGCGTGCGCTGACTAAGGCAAAAAGGGGCGGTGACTGACCCCAGAGAAAACCAGTGGGGAGCGAGCGTGCCCGGACCGGAAGTGACGTAACCGGAAGTAAGATGGCCGTGCGTTCCAAATCATGATTAGACAAGAAAAAGGACCAGCACATCTAAGCTAGTGTGAATAGGCGCCAACCAAAGAAAGTATACAAATCAAAAATATTAAGGTTTGCACCATAACTTACCAAGAATGATTACTCTAGAGCATAGGAACTGCATTGCTGCATAGAAAATTTTTTAAAAAAGCGCTTTATGATGTATCTATGAAATATGTATCTGCAAAATTTGCTATGAAAAAATGAAGGCTCTTAGTGCATAGATTGGCCAATATATGTATGCCCAATTACCAAGTCACGGTGTCCTTCGTCAATTGGGTCACTATCCTGTTATGTCACCTCTCTTGGGCAAAAGCCTACAATTTATGGGGCAGTAATAGACCAGCTAATCTGATTAACATCACCTGTGGCTTTTGGGAGTGAGTGCACATGTCCAAAAAGCTTAATACATATAGACAAGAAAAAGGACCAGCACATCTAAGCTAGTGTGAATAGGCGCCAACTGTTGTGAATACCTTGGAGGCGACTTCTGAGCTGCGGCTCCCTCCGGTGGTTGCTGAGGGTAATGAACTAATTACTGAATGGCCTTCAGCTGGCTCTGAATGGTATGATATAAGTGACCTGAGGTCCCAGCAGCCTTGCTGGTAATCAATTGTTCCTCCTGCTCTTGCTTGGAGCACACCTTGATTTCCTGCTCTCATTCAGATAAGTGTTTTGCTTTTTTTTCCTCTGTTGGATTTTCACTGCTGGTTTGCTGCTTGCAGTGGACTGCAGCCTGGTCCCCTTTTGGGGTCTTGCGCTGCAATTGTGCTCATTGTGTGTTTGCATTTTTGCTTTGTTCCTTTGTCACTTTTTATTTGCTGTGTTGCTGTGTGTTACACCAGAGATCTGATTTAGGTGGTAGAGATCGTGTGATCTCAGGTTTTTTTGTTAATCAGAAGTGTTGGTATTTTTGTCAGGGTTTTTTTTGGGTTGCAGTCAGAATTCTTTCCTATACTTTTCTATCTAGACAAATTGGGGCCCAGCGTTTGCTCATTCTATTTTCTGTCTGTGTCCGTGTTTTCTTTTGTCTAACCGCCATTACATGTTCGGGGGCTTCCTATTTCTTTGGGGATTCTGCTCTGGGGCAGATAGCATTCATCTTTCTGCCTTTAGGTGTAGCTATCTCTCCGGCTGTGACGAGGCGTCTAGGATCACCGTAGGTATGCTCCACGGCTACTTCTAGTGTGGCGGTTAGTTTAGGTTACTGCAATCCAATAGTTTCCAGCCTCTCTGGTGTATTGTACTTTGGCTATTTTTGCAGTTTCTCCTCAGCTACCGAAACATAACAGCCAACCAAAGAAAGTATACTAATCAAAAATATGCTCTAGAGTAATCATTCTTGGTAAGTTATGGTGCATACCTTAATATTTTTGATTTGTATACAAGCGCAACCCAGGCTAGATGCGAGTAACCAGGTCAAAGGTATCACCCATTGGTAGTGAACATTTCATCCAGGACTCTGGGTATTGCAGAGTACAGTGTGCTAGAAAAGGGACTGTCATTCTGTCCAACTTACCGTTGTCGAACCTTTGATCTAGAGATGGATCTCCAATGGTTCTATCGTTTCATTAGATTAAAAGTACATTTTGCTAGACCCCCTGACACGACCCTGGTTCCTACTCCTATGACACCTTCTGCTGTCTCTTCTCCTAAGTTTCTCTCCTCTCAGAGCTCAGGCTTACGTAACAAGAGCTATTTTGACCACCACCGGGAAGCCATGCAGTTGAAACCTTTATTGACTTCATTCAAAATTCCTTCCACAATTTACGGAGTAGCATAGATAAAGGAGAACTCTTATATCCACCTAACCTCACAGGCATAGAACGTCAGGCACTTAAAACTTTAGAGGAGGATAACACCATCACCATTAAGCCAGATGACAAAGGCGGAGCTATCTTGTCATGAACAAGTCTGATTATGTTACAGAGATTTTTAGACAACTTAATGACAAAGCGATATACCGTATCTTGCCATATGACCTCACTAATAGTCTACGGCTAAAAATCAATGAAACCCTACAGAAATACTCACACGTGGGAGTTTTGGACGATAAAACTTGTGAATTTCTAACCAATAATAACCCAATTACTCCTGTATTTTATAGCTTCCTAAAATTCACAAGAATCTAGAGCATCCTCCGGGCAGGCCTATAGTAACCTCAACAGATTCCATTCTATCCCCGATTGCAATCTATCTGGAAAAGATTCTCACTTCTCATTCAAACTTAAAATAGTTTCTCCTAGATACTGGCACTTTTCTTGGAATTCTGAAAGAGTTGGGCTGTATCCCTCTAATGCCCTATAGGTCACTCTAGATGTTAGAGATTTATACACATCTATTCTCCATTAAGATGGTATTAATTCAGTCCACAAACTCCTCACCCAAGCGGAAATGGACATTGATCAAATCAATTTGTGTGTGGATCTTCTCACATTGGTCCTAACAAATAATTTCTTCCTCTTCCAGGACACCTTTTACCTGCAGACACGCGGGACAGCTATGGGCTCCAACGTAGCACCCCCTTATGCTAACTGCTACATGGCAGATTTCGAACAGAGCATCATCTACAAGAACACCCTATATCTTGATAATGTCCTCCTTTGGAGACGGTACATAGATGATGTGTTCTGCATTTGGGGGGCTCGTTGGAGTCCCTTAGTGGTTTTGTCTCCTTCCTTAATTCTTCATGGCCTGGGATTACCTTTACCATGTCACATGATAATCATCAAATAAACTTCTTGGACACTATGGTGATGAAAGATCCACTTGGCAATTTAACAATTGATCTATACACCAAAAGTGCCGACCGCAATAGCCTGTTACATTATCAGAGTCAACACCCCTTATCTATGAAAAATTCCATCCCGAAATCACAATTTCAGAGGGTTAGTCGCATTGTTTCAAATCAGACACTCCGCACCCAACGACTCAATGAAATGTCATCCAAATTCTCTTCTAGGGGCTATCCCCCCTCCGTTCTTAAAAAAGCTCTGACTCCATCTGGTCCTAAATCCAATACGGCCAAAACCGTATCCCCTTTGTTCATTAATTTCATCCATTTTCATACCTTCTACATAAATCTATTCGTAAGCACTGGTGTTGTGAATATGCTGGAGGCGGCTTCAGAGCTGGAGCTCCCTCCGGTGGTTGCTGAGGGTAATGAACTGATTAATGAATGGCCTTCAGCTGGTGCTGAATGGTAGGATATAAGTGGTCTGAGTTCCCAGCAGCCTTGCCGGTTATCAATAGTTCCTTCTGGTCTTGCTTGAAGCTCTGCTAGTTTCCTGCTCTCCTTCAGATAAGTGTTTGCTGTTTTTTTACTCTCTGTTTGATTTTCTCTGCTGGTTTGCTGCCTGCAGTGGACTGCAGCCTGTCCCCTTTTGGGGGTCTGGCGCTGCAATTGTGCTCCGCTTGTGTCTGCACTTTTGCTTTGCTCTTTTGTTCTTTTTATTTGCTGAATAGCTTTTGGTTACACCAGAGATCTGATTTAGGTGGATGAGATCGTGTATCTCAGGTTTTTTGTCAATCAGAAGTGTTGGTATTTTTGTTAGGCTTTTGTTGGATTGCAGTCAGAATTCTTTCCTGTTCTTTTCTTTCTAGACAGATTGGGCCCCAGCGTTTGCTCATTCTATTTTCTGTCTGTGTCCGTGCTTTCTTCTTGTCTAACCGCTATTACATGTTTGGGGGCTTCCTATTTTCTTTGGGGATCTGCTCCGGGGCAGATAGCTTTCATCTTTCTGCCTTTAGGTGTAGTTATCTCTCAGGCTGTGACGAGGCTCTAGGATCAACGTAGGAACGCTCCACGGCTACCTCTAGTTGTGTGGTTAGTTCAGGTTACTGCAATCCAATAGGTTCCACCCTCTTTGGTGTATTACCGCTTTTGCTATTTCTCCTCAGTTACCGAAACATAACAGTATAACCGGCCCAAAAAACTGAAAATTGTATGGTACTCACAGAAGGGAAAATAGTAATAAGGAAACTCTGTTTGTTGCATTTTTTTCCCCCTCTTTTCTCTGGGTGCTGAGGAGGAATTTCTTTTTTCTTTTTCTCTCAATGGAGTTTGCACAGTTGTCTGGCCGTGTGGATCAGCTTGCCACTGAGGTTCGGAGTATTGCTACCTATCTTGCTGGGTTGCCGGTTGTGGAACCTAGGATCCCCATGCCAGATTTGTTTTTGGGGGATCGATCTAAATTTCTGAATTTCAAAAATAACTGTAAGTTGTTTTTTGCCTTAAAGCCTAAGTACTCAGGGAACGCGGCACAGCAGGTTCAAACTGTCATCTCCCTGCTGCGCGGCGACCCTCAGGATTGGGCTTTTTCCCAGACACCTGGGGATCCTGTTTTAAATGATATTGATGTATTTTTTTAGGCTCTGGGGTAATTGTACTATGAACCTAATGTCACTGATCAAGCTGAAAAGATCTTGTTGGCATTAAATCAGGGTCTTGAAGACGCTGAGTTGTACTGTCAGAAATTTCGAAAGTGGGCAGTCCTGACCAAATGGAATGATCATGCTTTGGCAGCCCTTTTTCGAAAGGGTCTGTCAGAAAAAGTAAAGGACGTTATGGTGGGATTCCCTGTTCCCTCTGGTCTCAATGATTCTATGTCTTTGGCTATTCAAATTGACAGACGTTTGTGTGAGCGCTGAGGTATGCGTGAGATAGTGTTGCCTTGTGAGCCAGCTCCAGAGCCCATGCAGTGTGATGGAGTGACTTCTGGGGCTCAGCGTCATGAGTTTCGTAAGCGCAATGGGTTATGTTTCTACTGTGGTGACGCTTCCCATGCTATTTCTGTCTGCCCTAAGCGGGGAAGACGTTTTGCACGCTCAGTTGTCTTGGGTAGTGTTCAGACTAAATTTCTGTTGACTGTTACCCTGATTTGCTTCCAGTCCACATTTTCTGCTCAGGCTTTTGTTGATTCTGGAGCAGCTATTAACCTGATGGATTTTGACTTTGCCAAACGTTGTGGGTTTCCCATGATACCCCTGCGGAAGTCTATCCCCCTACTGGGCATTGTTTCTACCCCTTTGGTGGAGAATAAACCCCAGTTTTCTACTCAGGTGATAATGAGGGTTGAACCAATCATCAGGAGAGTTGCAAATTTCTGGTGCTGCATAATCTGCATGACATTATTGTACTAGGTTTCCCTTGGTTACAGTCTCATAATCCTGTTTTGGATTGGAAATCTGTGTCTGTGACCAGTTGGGGCTGCCAATGTGTTAATACTGACACTCCTGTTTTTTCTGCCTCTCCCCAGTCTCAGGATGTCCCTGACTTTTTGACTGATTTTTCTGATGTGTTTAGTGAAAGTAAATCTGCATCCTTGCCCCCTCACAGAAGCTACGATTGCGCTATTGAATTAGTGCCTGGTGGTAAATTTCCTAAAGGTCGCCTTTTTAATTTATCTGTACATGAACACGATGCTATGCGATCTTATATCAAGGAGTCATTGTAGAAGGGTCATATCAGACCATCCTCTTCACCCTTGGGCGCCGGTTTTTTCTTTGTGGCCAAAAAGGATGGTTCATTGAGGCCGTGTATTGATTATCGCCTCCTGAATAAGATCACTGTTAAATATCAATATCCGTTACCTTTGATTTCTGACCTATTTTCCAGAGTGAAAAGTGCTAGTTGGTTTACCAAGCTTGACCTCAGGGGGTGTATAACCTTATTCGCATTAAGCACGGGGATGAATGGAAGACGGCGTTTAATACCCCAGAGGGGCATTTTGAGTACCTAGTGATGCCTTTTGGGCTTACTAATGCCCCTTCCTTCTTCCAATCCTTCATGAATGATATTTTCAGGGATTTTGTGGATAAATTTCTGATTGTTTATTTGGATGATATCTCGATTTTTTCCAATGACTGGGACCCTCATGTGAAACATGTTCGGACTGTGTTCCAGATTTTAAGAGAGAATGCACTGTATGTGAAGGGATCAAAGTGTCTTTTTGGCGTACAGAAGATCTCATTTCTGGGATTCATTTTGTCTCCGTCTGTTATTGAAATGGACCCCGTCAAGGTTCAGCCATCTGTGATTGGGTTCAACCTACTTCATTGAAGGCTCTTCAGAGATTTTTGGGTTTTGCCAATTTTTATCGTAAATTTATTGGTAATTTCTCTGGTATTGTTAAACCATTGACTGATCTGACCAAAAAGGGTTACAATGTGGTAAATTGGCCTACTGAGGCAGCTTCTGCATTTCAGGAACTTAAGCAGAGATTCATTTCTGCTCCTGTTCTACGGCAGCCTAATGTTTCTCTGCCGTTTCAGGTGGAGGTTGATGCCTCTAAGATTGGGGCAGGTTCCGTTTTGTCCCAAAGGGATCCAGAGACCTCTAAGAGTAACCCTTGTGCCTTTTTCTCTCGAAAATTTTCTCCAACTGAACGTACTTATGACGTGGGTAATCGGGAGTTATTGGCCATGAAGTGGGCCTTTGAAAAGTGGAGACATTGGCTGGAAGGAGCCAAACATCAGGTGATGGTCCTCACGGACCATAAGAACCTGGTTTATCTCGAATCAGCCAAGCGACTTAATCCTAGACAGGCCAGGTGGGCATTGTTTTTCACACGTTTTAATTTTGTGGTTTCTTTTCTTCTTGGCACTAAGAATGTCAAGGCGGATGCCCTCTCGAGGAGTTTCTTTGCAGATTCTCCTGAGTTATCTGATCCTGCTGTTATTTTGGAAGAGGGTGTGGTTCTTTCCGCCATTTCGCCCAATTTGAGACTGGCTCTGGAAGGGTGTCAGGAGTATAAACCTGAGCGCTGCCCTGTTGGGAAGTTGTTTGTTCCAGACCAGTGGAAAAAGAGTGTGATGTCTGAGATTCATTGTTCCGCGTTGGCTGGTCATCCCGGGATTTTTGGTACCAGAGATTTGGTGAGTCGCTCCTTTTGGTGGCCTACTTTGTCTCGTGACGTCAGGGACTTTGTGCAGTCCTGTGGGACTTGCTCTCGTTCCAAGCCTTGCTCTCGTTCTAGTGGTTTTTTAAAGCCATTACCTGTACCCAAGAGGCCATGGACCCATATTTCTATGGATTTTATTTCTGACCTTCCTGTCTCTCAGAGAATGACCGTTATCTGGGTAATCTGTGATAGATTTTCCAAGATGATACATCTGGTGCCATTACCTAATTTGCCTTCCTCCTCCGAGTTGGTGCCTTTGTTCTTTCAGCATGTGGTTCGGTTACATGGCATTCCGGAGAACATTGTGTCTGACAGAGAAGTCCAGTTTGTTTCCAGATTTTGGAGGACATTTTGTTCTAAACTTGTTGTTCAGTTGTCTTTCTCCTCTGCATTTCACCCTCAGACCAATGGACAAACCGAGAGAACAAACCAGACCTTGGAGACTTATTTGAGATGTTTTGTGTCTGCTGATCAATATGACTGGGTCTCTTTTTTGCCTTTGGCTGAGTTTGCTCTTAATAATAGAGCTAGCTCTGCCACTTTGATGTCTCCATTTTTCTGCAATTCCGTGTTTCACCCTCGATTTTCTTCAGGACAGGCGGAGGCTTCTGTCTGTCCAGGGGTTGACTCTATTGTGCAGCGTATGCAGCAGATTTGGGACCAGGTGGTGGAGAGGTTGTCTCTCTCTCAGGAGAAGGCCCAGCGGTTTGCCAACCGGCATAGGACTGATGGTCCTCGTTTTAAAGTGGGGGACTTGGTTTGGTTGTCCTCAAGGAATATCCCTATGAAGGTTGCATCTTCAAAATTTAAGCCAGGGTTCATTGGACCTTATATGATCATGGAAATTATTAATCCGGCTTCCTTCCGTTTGCTTCTTCCAGGGACATTTAAGATCTATAACGTGTTCCACAAATCCTTATTGAAGAGGTTTGTCGAACCAGTTGTTCCTATGGCTGCACCTCCCGACCCTGTTTTGGTTGAGGGCAATTTGGAGTATGTGGTTGAGAAGATATTGGATTCTCGGTTTGCTAGACGGAAACTCCAGTATTTAGCTAAGTGGAGAGGTTTTGGTCGGGAGGACAATTCTTGGGTGTTTGCTTTGGACATTCATGCTAGGAGACTTATCCGTGCCTATCATCGAGCCCATCTGATAGCCTGGTTGTGCAGGTGAGGGTTTGGTGACCCTCTCAGGGGGGTACTGTTGTGAATATGCTGGAGGGGCTTCTGAGCTGGGGCTCCCTCCGGTGGTTGCTGAGGGTAATGAACTGATTAATGAATGGCCTTCAGCTGGTGCTGAATGGTAGGATATAAGTGGTCTGAGTTCCCAGCAGCCTTGCCGGTTATCAATTGCTCCTTCTGGTCTTGCTTGAAGCTCTGCTAGTTTCCTGCTCTCCTTCAGATAAGTGTTTGCTGTTTTTTTACTCTCTGTTTGATTTTCTCTGCTGGTTTGCTGCCTGCAGTGGACTGCAGCCTGTCCCCTTTGGGGTCTGGCGCTGCAATTGTGCTCGTTTGTGTCTGCACTTTTGCTTTGCTCTTTTGTTACTTTTTAATTGCTGAATAGCGTTTTGGTTACACCAGAGATCTGATTTAGGTGGATGAGATCGTGTTATCTCAGGTTTTTTGGCAATCAGAAGTGTTGGTATTTTTGTTAGGCTTTTGTTGGATTGCAGTCAGAATTCTTTCTGTTCTTTTCTTTCTAGACAGATTGGGGCCCAGCGTTTGCTCATTCTATGTTCTGTCTGTGTCCGTGCTTTCTACTTGTCTAACCGCCATTACATGTTTGGGGGCTTCCTATTTTCTTTGGGGATCTGCTCCGGGGCAGATAGCTTTCATCTTTCTGCCTTTAGGTGTAGTTATCTCTCAGGCTGTGACGAGGCGTCTAGGATCAACGTAGGAACGCTCCACGGCAACCTCTAGTTGTGTGGTTAGTTCAGGTTACTGCAATCCAATAGGTTCCACCCTCTCTGGTGTATTACCGCTTTTGCTATTTCTCCTCAGTTACCGAAACATAACACACTGGCCTTTATTGTCCATAGCACACCCAAACATTCTGAAGTTTAGCCAACCGTTTCTTCCATGCTTTAGAAGAGCCCATAATCTCCGCGATTCTCTAATCAAATCTGACATAGGGACATTAAAATCTCCACGTCAATGGTTTTTACAACAACTGAAAAAGGCACTTTTCCTTGTTTTCATTGCACCCAATGCAATAACATCTTAAAAGGGGATTGCTTCTACCACCCCCAATCGGGCAAGCGATTTTTCATACAGGATTATTCCACATGCGATACACCATATGTCATATATCTAATTAAATGTCCTTGTGGACTATTATATGTTGGTGAGACAACACAATCAATACACAATCGCATTTTAAACATAAGTCCACTATCCGTTGCAAAAATCTCTTACTTCCAATCCCATATCATTTTATCACACATGGCCATAACATCACACAATTAAAATTCCAGGTGATCGAACAAGTACCAGTACCACGACGTGGAGGGAATAGGATCTCTATCCTGAAACGCATGAAGCATACTGGATTCACGCATTGGAGACTTTACACCCCAAAGGACTCAACAGGGAATATGATATTTTGTCTTTCACATAAATTTCTGACGCATTTTTCATGATATGCTTATGTTTGCCATCATGTGATAGTTATTTTGTCCCCATGATGTTATATATATATCATTGATGGGTGTTTCTCCTAGCCATCTTGTATGTCTATATGTCATATTTGATCTACGTCGGCCTCCAATTATACATATCTACAGTGCTATATTTAGTACTATATATAAAATATGTCTGTTGTACTTAATATACAGTGCTCAACTAACTTTAAAAACACAATTTTTTTTCATCTTCTTTATTTTTATCTCTTTTTAGAGTCATCTGTATTAATAATTTGGCTGCACTGAATACACTCTGGACGGTCCTCTCACTGGACAAATGATGTCCGCTTCTAAATCATGGACTTTGCTTTTTCCACTTCTTCATTCCCACGATTCTACACACTTCCCTGTATGAAACCCGCAGTGGAACGCATGTGAATCATGATTTGGAACGCACGGCCATCTTACTTCCGGTTACGTCACTTCCGGCCCTGGGCACGCTCGCTCCCCACTGGTTTTCTCTGGGTCAGTCACCGCCCCTTTTGCCTTACTCAGCGCACGCTGTCTCAGCTTCCAGAATAGCGGTGGATGCCGTGTGTGGACACAGACACCTGCGCTCCTCACAGATAACATCACCTCATAGGCTTTTTGTTATATGGCTTGTTATATGCTTTTTCACATTAGCAGTACGCTGATTATACCACTAGTAACGCTGGACTTTTTCCTCCCCAGCTACTGTCCTCTCTAGATAATAAGATTTTCCATATGACCGGTATGTAGGGTTATATATGTTCTCCTCTTCTGTCACACAGTAACCACATAACAACACTGCTACTATTCATTGTTGATGCGGCCATATATCTCTCTTTTCAATTACCATTGTGGAAATCACCGAGTACGGTATGTGTCTCCCCTGCTACACTGTGCACATTACTGCATCGTGGCTCTTGTTGATTCATTTTCACCACTGACCATGGACTAGATTTGGTGTATATTATACCTTATGTATTATTGTATATACTTTAGTTTTTTCATATTTTATTTTATGTTTATGTTCTTATTTTCTCTGTTGTTTATTATAGTCACTGTTTTGGAATTTTGTAGTTACTGACGAAGGTCTCTGTGACCAAAACGTTTATTTAGTACTACAAATAAACTATTCATCACCAGCATTAAGTTGAGTGCCAGGTCTTTTTTTTATATATCTATGGTGTGGGAACCTACCTGTGCATCTCCAGTAGTAGTGCGCATGGTTTCTGCTTCTACACGGAGTCCAGAAAAATCTGCTACCTCATTATAGTGAATGGATCCCTCGGGGGTTTCATCTATCACGTCACTCGGAGATTGAGATGGAAACCCCAAAGTAAATGCTCAGCGTAGAGCTCCGGATAAATGTGATCCCTAACGTTATGTAAAATATTCCCAATAAAAGCTTCAACTAAATCCACAAAAAAAAACAAGTCCCCACTCAAGTCTGTCATCTGTTAATGGAAGTATAGGGGGCTTCCATGTTACTGGTAGCACAAAGGCTCTGGAAAAGCTTAATGGCTTCATGCTCCCAAAAAGAAATTCAGCAAATTCTGCACTCCCATATCCAAATGCCCTCCTCCCTTATGAGCCCTAGTGTTCCTAAATAACATTTAGCACCCGCATGTTTGACATTTCTGTAGTGATGAGAGCCACCTAATATACAGGTGCATGTCTCCAGAAGTACGGACTGGGCATAATGTACTGGTCACTACAACAGCAGTTTGCAGTTTTCACTCAGCAAAATTCACTGCCTGTTTCTGGAAATCACCCATGGAGTCAAAATCGTCACTACATCTGTAGATAAATTCCCAAAAGGTTACAATTTCCAAAATGTGGTCAATTGAGGGGGTTCCACTGTTTAGGCACATCAGGGGCTCTCCAAATGTGACATGGCATCGACTAATTATTCCAATAAAATTTTACATTCAAAAAGTCAAATGGCGCTCATTCCCTTCCAAGCTCTGCCGTGCGACCAAACAGTATATCCCCCCACATATGGGGTATCGGTGTACTCAGGAGTAGTGTTGAGCATTCCGATACCGCAAGTATCGGGTATCGGCCGATATTCGCGTTATCGGAATTCCGATACTTAATTCCGATACTTTTTCAATATCGTATACCGGAATCGGAAGTTCCCATAATTCTTTGAGAGGCAATGTGATGTTAGTCAGCCAATGATGAATCTTATGAAGTGTGGGCACATCCTGTAATGCTGCGGTCATCTTAACTAATGGCATGGCTGTGATTGGCTGCTGAAATGATGTCAGAATGCACTATAAAAGGCGCCGCAGCCATTTTAGCGTCACTGTGCTGTGAACTCAGTTAGGGACAGAACGCTACTCTGCTCACTCTGAGGGACAGTTAGATATTGCGATTTTGTGTACTACTGTGCTTGAGGCAGGCTAGTTTACCAACCGCTGTGTAAAGCTTCATTTTGCCAGTGTTGTTTTAACAGCTCTGTGCAAGGTGTGTGTGTGACAGTGCAGGTTACGCTGCAGTTTGCTCTGCATCCACCGCTGTTTGTAGGCATCTGCACGTGTCACTGACTCTTTTTTTTTTTTATTTTATTTTGTGGAATTGGTGCAGCTCCATTATATTAGAAAAAAATCAAATCTATTAGTGTGACGTGCTTCCATCCGTATACAATACATTGGTTGCAAACACTATAGAAGTACAGAAAGAAGCCTTTCACAGCTACTGAACAGTTGTCTGCAGGGTTTACTGTAGTCTGTGAGCTTTTAATTTTGTGAGTGTAGATTACGCTCCAGTTAGTTCTTCAACCACTGCCGGTTGTAGTCTGCTGAGCGTGTGTCACTGCCTCATCCTTCACATTTTTCTCTAATTGGTGCTGCTCCATTTTAGTGGAAAAAAATCTAATCTATTAGTGTGACGCGCTTCCATCCGTATACAATACATTGGTTGCAAACACTATAGAAGTACACAAAGGGGCCTTTAACAGCTACTGAACAGTTGTGTTTCAGTGTTCACTGTAGTCTGTGAGCTTTTAATTTTGTGAGTGTAGATTACGCTCCAGTTAGTTCTTCAACCACTGCCGGTTGTAGTCTGCTGAGCGTGTGTCACTGCCTCATCCTTCACATTTTTCTCTAATTGGTGCTGCTCCATTTTAGTGGAAAAAAATCTAATCTATTAGTGTGACGCGCTTCCATCCGTATACAATACATTGGTTGCAAACACTATAGAAGTACACAAAGGGGCCTTTAACAGCTACTGAACAGTTGTGTTTCAGTGTTCACTGTAGTCTGTGAGCTTTTCATTTTGTGAGTGCAGATTACGCTCCAGTTTGTTCTTCAACCACTGCCGGTTGTAGTCTGCTGAGCGTGTGTCACTGCCTCATCCTTCACATTTTTCTCTAATTGGTGCTGCTCCATTTTAGTGGAAAAAAATCTAATCTATTAGTGTGACGCGCTTCCATCCGTATACAATACATTGGTTGCAAACACTATAGAAGTACACAAAGGGGCCTTTAACAGCTACTGAACAGTTGTGTTTCAGTGTTCACTGTAGTCTGTGAGCTTTTCATTTTGTGAGTGAAGATTACGCTCCAGTTTGTTCTTCAACCACTGCCGGTTGTAGTCTGCTGAGCGTGTGTCACTGCCTCATCCTTCACATTTTTCTCTAATTGGTGCTGCTCCATTTTAGTGGAAAAAAATCTAATCTATTAGTGTGACGCGCTTCCATCTGTATACAATACATTGGTTGCAAACACTATAGAAGTACACAAAGGGGCCTTTAACAGCTACTGAACAGTTGTGTTTCAGTGTTCACTGTAGTCTGTGAGCTTTTCATTTTGTGAGTGCAGATTACGCTCCAGTTTGTTCTTCAACCACTGCCGGTTGTAGTCTGCTGAGCGTGTGTCACTGCCTCATCCTTCACATTTTTCTCTAATTGGTGCTGCTCCATTTTAGTGGAAAAAAATCTAATCTATTAGTGTGACGCGCTTCCATCCGTATACAATACATTGGTTGCAAACACTATAGAAGTACACAAAGGGGCCTTTCACAGATACTGAACAGTTGTCTGCAGGGTTCACTGTAGTCTGTGAGGAATAACCACACTTAGGCCTTATAACTTTTCTGACTTTCTTTATCAATCTACCAAGATGAAGAAGTCAGTGAGTAAGGCACGTGGTCGTGGTCGAGGCCGTGGATTTGCAGCAGGGAGAGGACGTGGGGATTCTGTGGCTGCTGCCGCACCCAGTGACACAGCATCCACCAGTTTTCCCCGTGAGCGTTCCTTTATGCGCACTTTTGTAGGAGCTCAGCGTACCCCCCTGCTGCGTGAAGAACAAATTGAAGCCGTTGTTGGTTGGATGGCAGCCAATGCATCGACTTCAATAGCTTCCACCTCCTCTCAGGACCAAAGCACTGTTGAACAACCATCAGTCTCTTCACCGCCTGCCAAATTGCCCAGGCAGTCAGAGAGCTCTGTACAGGAGCCAGCTGAGTCTCTGCTTCTGTTCTCAGAATCTGTTGGCTTGCAAACAGGGGCCCAGCCAAGCAGCATTCTGGAATGTGAAGAAGAGGCAGTATGCAGTGATGCGCAACAGCTGTGTCTCTCTGAATCTGAAGAGGCGGGTGAGCCAGTGCCGATGGTCAGCACACCGCAGAACGCATCTGATGATGATGAGACTCAGTTGCCAGTTTCTGTTGAGCATGGTGCTGGCCAGACCACCCAACAACAGCAGGTGTTGGAAGAGGGTAGTGGTGGAGATGATGAGGTCCAAGACCCAACATGGCGTGAGGAACAGGAAGGTGGTGGGAGCAGCTCTGAGGAAGAGATTGCCCCAACGGTCCAAACAGTAGGGAGAGGTAGGCTGCAGACTCGCTTGCCTGTAGCCTCCAGTTTGGCACCCGTTCGGAGCAGTTCTCTTCCAACAGCCAAACCGGGCGCTCCCAGGACTTGCTCTGCGTGGTCCTTTTTTGATACAGTTGCAGATGATATTTGCTATGTCAAATGCAAGCTGTGTAATCAAAAAATTAAAAGAGGTAAAAGTGTCAGTAACCTTAATACAACAAATATGTGGAAACATGTGCGGTCAAAGCACTTTGTTGAGTTACAAAGACACACTGGAGATGTAGGCCAACCTACAGCAGCACCTACATCTTCAGCTCGTGTTGGAGCCTCTTCCTCCAGTTCACACACAGCTGGTTCGGCTTCCTCAAAGGATCGCCATGGAAGAACCTCTGTCACTGTTGTCCAGAGACACAGTGTTATTCCACCCACAGCTGCAAGTTCCCTGTCATCCTCACACACCCAGGCCACAAAACAGCCATCGGTAGCACAGGCATGGGATAAAAGACGGCCATACTCGGCAAACCATCCACGAGCACAGGCTCTGAATGCTGGCATTGCAAAACTCCTGTCCCTTGAAATGCTGTCATTCAGGCTGGTGGAGACTGACAGTTTCCGTGAATTAATGGCATTGGCAGTCCCACAATACAATGTGCCCAGCCGATTTTATTTCAGCAGGCAAGCCGTCCCTGGTCTGCAAAAGCATGTTGAGGCAAAAATTAAACATGCGCTACTAAACGCCGTCAGTAGCAAGGTCCACCTGACCACCGATGCGTGGACCAGTACCCATGGCCAGGGACGATACCTTTCACTCACTGCCCATTGGGTGAATGTTGTGGAGCCGGGTACAGATCTTGCGAGTGGCGCTGTACGTGTTCTGCCAACTCCAAGGATTGCCGGAATCAAGTCTGTCCACATTGACTCCTCCTCCTACTCCAGTTCCTCAGAATCATCGCTGCAGGAGCCGTCACGGTCTACCTCCACATGGACCCGTGGACGCTTACCTGATGCGACCGATATGAGCACAGCCGTGGCCAAACGGCAACAGGCCGTTCTGAAATTAATTCCCATGGGAATCGAAGCCACACAGCGCAGGAGGTCTGGAATGCCATCAAGCAGGAGAGCGACGTGTGGTTTTTGCCAGCGAATCTCCAGCCAGGCTTGGTAGTGTGTGACAATGGCCGAAATCTGGTGGCAGCTCTGGGCCTTGGCAACCTCACTCACATACCATGTCTGGCACATGTGCTCAACTTGGTCGTGCAGAGTTTTTTGAGGGACTATCCGGATCTTGATGCACTGCTGCACAAGGTCCGCCTAGAGTGCGCTCACTTGCGACGTTCCAGCATTACCAGATCGCGCATTGCAGCTCTGCAACGCAGATTGCGCCTTCCTGAACATCGCATCATATGTGACGTATCCACCAGGTGGAATTCAACGTTACATATGTTGGAGCGGTTGTGTGAGCAGCAGCCAGCAGTTATGGAGTATCAGCTGCATCAGGCGCAATCAACACGCAATTTGCGCCGTCCACACTTCACCATTAATGAGTGGGCCACTATGAAGGACATGTGCCACGTTTTGCGTGCGTTTGATGAGTCAACGCGGATGGCGAGTGCAGATGATGCACTAGTCAGCCTGACTGTCCCCCTTATCTGCCTGCTTCAAAAAACACTGCAAGCAATAAGGGATGAGGTTTTGGAAGAGGTGGAGGATGAGGAGTCACAAATTCCATCACCTTCTGGAAAGTCAGCGCAACGTGGTTCCTCACAAAGGGCTGGGCAGGGCTCACTTTGTGAGGAGGATGAGGAGGAGGAGTCAATGGAGGAGGAAGACATCGCTCCAGAGGGAGGTACACAACGCTCTAGTAAGTATGTAGAGCGAGGGTGGGGTGATGCAGAGCAGGCAGAGATAACGCCTCTTGCAGAGGACAGCGTTTCTTTGCCAGTTGGGAGTCTGCAGCACATGGTTGATTTCATGCTGCAGTGCCTAAGAAACGACCGCCGCATCGCCCACATTCTCACGATGTCTGATTATTGGGTGTACACCCTCCTAGACCCTCGCTACCGGGACAACGTCAAAAGCCTCATCACACCGTTGAACCGGGAGCGTAAAATGCGGGAGTACCAAGACACGCTGGTGCAATCCCTAATGTTCTACCTTACTGCCGAGAGCACTGCTGCTGCTACTGCTTTACAAAGCAGCTCTGTGCGTCGAGGCAGTGTAGAGAGCTCTGCAACAAGAGGGAGCACACGCAGTGCCTCTGCACAGGGAAAGACCAGTATGTTAAAAATGTGGCAAAGTTTTGTGGCAGCGCCACAAATGTCTACACCATCCGAGAGGGCTCCAGTCAGCGGGAGGCAACGTATCCGTCAGATGGTGACAGACTACTTGGCTTTGCCTCTCAGTGTACTCCCAGATGGCTCTTCCCCATTCAAGTTTTGGGTCTCTAAGCTGGATACATGGCCAGAGCTTAGCCAGTATGCATTGGAGGTGCTGGCTTGCCCTGCTGCCAGTGTATTATCGGAGCGCGTCTTTAGTGCTGCAGGTGGTGTACTAACAGACCGTCGCATGCGACTATCCTCCGATAATGTAGACCGGCTTACTTTTCTGAAAATGAACAAGGCATGGATCTCGGCAGAATTTGTCTGTCCGTTTTCAGATTAAATAACTGGTTCGCAACGTTATCCATGTCTCCTGTTATGTTCATCTTTCTACCACCTGAACTCTACTCCCTGGGCTCCAACACTGCCAGTTGCTGCTCAGAAGTGTCGTGTCCACAGAACAAAACACAAGCTCTACTGTTAGTGGGGTTCAGTAACACCAGCTGTTCCCCTGCTGTGTGAACGGCAAGAAGTCTCCTGTTCCCGACACATGGACAGAAAAACACATGACCAACATGCTCCAAATAGGGAAGAGCCGTCACCCTGCTTGTTATGCTGAAAACATGAAATTGTGAAGTTTTGCACGCCTAGAATGATAAATTTTTATGACAAATATGGACAAATAATAATTTGTCATCACAGCGCATATCTGCACATGTCTATTAGAAATGGTAACAAAAAATAAAACATAGTCTACTCTTCACATTTTGAAATTAATGCATAAAAGTACATTTCAGACTTATGAATTAATGCTTTTTAAGGAACTTTATCTGTACCTGTAAGATAATGCAGTCAATGGATGTACGAATCATTAAATCCTCATCATCATCATCACGAGTTTTATTTATGACAGACATTATAAAATACACATACTGATGCCAACTGTAACTTCAAACACCATATATGAAATGGCCAGCATGTAAACATGGTAATAATGTCCAATAATAAATTATTACATCTAGAAAGTGCATCATGCATACTGACAATAGGTAGTTATACCTGCAAGTGCTGTTGAAACAACCACAAGAGATATAAATTAATACTGGTATATAGGTATCACAGTGCATAGTTACTCATGGACAATGTTGATGTAATACTGTATCTCAATTAAGTCAGCGTCAACCATTAGGCTTGTTAGTCTTGTACATTGTTAAAGAGGGAACGTAATTTTTTTGTTTGTCATAGGTGGAGTATTACACATTAAATTATTACTGCTGTATTTTTTTTTGCGTCCCTAGTGCGCAATAACGCAGCCTAACCTCACATTTGATAGTCAGCTAATTGCCACACGCTACCCTACCCTATGCGTGACAGTAGGAAGGTAGTGTTGACGGATAAAGCTTTGCGCAACCAGACATTCTTTACCCTCTTCAACACTCTATAAGCAAAAAATGCATGATTTCAGCCGCAGACTTTATTGACGTACAGTATAACATCGGCATTACCCATCAGAGGCTGTCCACTGTCTGATACAGACATAGAATATACCTTTGCTATCCGTACCCTTTGTTTCACCTACACTTGCAGGCACACACTTAAATTGTGACAAACAATGCCTAATGTTTTTTTAAATGGTTATTTTTTATCGTACATTATTGTGTCATCAATCACATTGATGAGTCCATGCTGGACATGTCATACATGCTATAGAAAGTTACGATTTTATGAACTTAAATAATTGAAATGTCTGTGACTGTCACATAAAATTTGCGATGATGATGATGAGTGACTATTACAAAATCCATTGTCTTCACTATGTTATGGTTTAACATAGCGTTCCTTAAGCATTATTCATAAAAAAAAAAATGGACTTTTATTCTTAAATTTACAACACTATATTTTGTTACCAATTTTTTGGGTGTTGTGTTGTTCCATTTATTTTTGGCATGTGCATATATGCGTTTATATTTGTATTTTCTTTATTTTTCCTTCTTGAAATTAGAAAACGTGTATCTTTGTACCGTGTTAGGCAGTAGATAGAAAAATATTTAGACTTCAGAGTCAGCAGTGGTTGATACCTTTTAATGGATAACTGAAAAGATGGAAACAAATTGCAAGCTTTCAAGGCTACTCACGTCTCTTCATCAGGGAAAGACTAAATAAAAAAATTAAGCATCACATATTTCTATACACAACAGGACACAGGAATAGTGCAATAGGTAAGACAAGTAAGTGACGTGTATCAGAACTGTCATTATCTCACAGGGATGAACATAAATATTGGAACAGTTCCTAGATAAGGATAGAAAGTTTGATTGCCCTCTCATTGGCGTCTTTTTTTGGGTTTTCATGACCCTGGAAGGGCATAGACGCAGATTCCTTAATTGATATAGAATGACATAAATCCATGTGATCTATTCATTCCATCACTAACAGTGTCAAAGGTCATGATGAGCTTATATTCTGAAACCTTTGTACGTTTCTCATATTTGAAGTTATATTTTAATACCAGTAATTCCATATCCATGATGCTATGACCGGGCATACAAAAGTCTTTTGCCACAGGTAAATTCATTAATTTATCTGTGATTGTGTGGTGCTGATAATTCATCCTTGTTCTCCTTTTGTTGCCGGTCTCCCCTCACTTGTCCCTCCCTCACTTGTCTTAGCTATTCCTGTGTCCTGTTGTGTGTAGAAATATGTGATTCTTCATTTTTGGCTTTACTCCTAGCCTGATGAAGACACCTGAGTAGTCTCGAAAGCTTTGAATTTGTTACCATATTTTCAGTTAGCCATTAAACGTTATCAACCACAGAGGACTGTCAAGTATAAATATTTTTCTATTCTTGTAATTGAAATTCATCATTTTATTGTCATAGTAAAACTTCATTTATTCTTGTTTGAAGTACATACATTTGCAATGGCCACGTAACAAGGCAATAACTCAATATTTTGTGCCTACACCCTCCTTGACCCTGGGCTTCAACAGCGCCAGTTGCTGCTCAGAAGTGTTAGATGCACAGATGAAAACAATCGCTGATGTGTTTGTGGGGTTCAGTAACGCCTGCTGTTCCCCTGCTGTGTGTCTGGCAAAAATTACTGCTGCTAACTACAACTTCAACTTCAAACGTTTCATACTAGGCCTCTGCCTATACCCTCCTTGACCCTGGGCTTCAACAGCGCCAGTTGCTGCTCAGAAGTGTTAGATGCACAGATGAAAACAATCGCTGATGTGTTTGTGGGGTTCAGTAACGCCTGCTGTTCCCCTGCTGTGTGTCTGGCAAAAATTACTGCTGCTAACTACAACTTCAACTTCAAACGTCTCATACTAGGCCTCTGCCTACACCCTCCTTGACCCTGGGCTTCAACAGCGCCAGTTGCTGCTCAGAAGTGTTAGATGCACAGATGAAAACAATCGCTGATGTGTTTGTGGGGTTCAGTAACGCCTGCTGTTCCCCTGCTGTGTGTCCGGCAAAAATTACTGCTAGCTACCTAATCATGGTGAAAAAAACATGACATCTCAAAGTGTCTAGTGCTACACATAGATATGAGGCTACACCATGATTTCTAAGCTGTAAACATTTGAAACGTCAACTTTCAAACCATAAAATGATTTGTCTGTCACAAATCTGTAACAAAATAATTGTGACATATTATTACAGATATGCACATGTCGAAAACAAATGCAAACACAAAAGCCTACTTATGCTATAGGATACTGATGGTCAACCTTGTCACTCCATAGCTTAGACAAATCCAACTCACATCATGATGACTCAAATACTGCAATGTTGGAAGTGCATAATGTGGGTTGAACTTTGACAACTGCTGCAGTGCGAAGGTTATACTTCAGTGTTCTTGCCTTTGAAATAAAAGCATACAAGTAAATATAATATCCAATGTTGATTAAGGGACGTGATGTACACCTGTAATATTGTGCAAACAATGCATGTAGGAATAGTCCTCTTCAACATTACTTATATTTGTGTCATTTTAAAAAATACATATTTGAATAGAAAGTTAACAGCCCATATCATAAAGGTCCTTCATGTAAACATGATAATCGCTAACAAAAATCATGCATTACCTTGGTAAAGTCAATAGTGCATAGTCACAATAGCAAAATATATACCTGTAAGTGGTGCTGAAAGAACGACAACTGATAGAATAGGTGAATGATATCTATTTATCAGACTGAATAGCGACACCTGTACAATGTCGATATAATACTGTACCTTAACAAAACAGCTGTGTCACACCTCACACGCATTTTCTTGTAGCTTGTTATGTAATAGGGCACATGCGTGTATGTTTCATCATAGGTGCATGTTTACTGAGTAAAGCAGTCATGACAACGCCTTTGTGTTGTCGGTACGCTTGCGATGATGAACGATGCGCACCGTGAATGTTAGTCTGCGTCATAAGACGCACAGACGCTCCAATACCCAACGCGTCACAGCAGGAAGCCAGTCTGTGCGTCCAAACAAAGGCGCAAGCATACATGCACGTACCCTTTATAAAGCTATATAAAAAAAAGGATGTAGTAGTAACGCACACTTTATTGAGGTACAGTATTACATCGCCATTCACCATCTGTGGCTATGCAGTCTCATCTATATATACCTTATCGATCCGTTGTCATGCTTGCAAGTCCACAGTCAGGCATAAATAGCTGTTTTCACTATGCACTTTTTAAAGTTTTTTTTTGTTAATATAAATGATTGGCACATATTATCAGTATTACATGATGGAAATTTTAGATATTTTTAAAAACTTTTTAGTGATATTATTCAGCAAATGAAAATGGTGTACATACTGTTACTTATCCATCATTAATGGATTCTGATATGTACTTGTATGCTTTTATTTAAAACCGTTATAGCAGATTATTTAACCGATTTTTATTGTGGTTTGCATTGCTTTTCAACATGTTAATGTATGCGTTTATGTTTGTCAATTATTAATTTACATATATTTTTTAAAGTAAAATCATCATCTTATGGTACTAAAGGTTATATTTCTCTTGTTTGGAGTATAGACATTTTTAATTGACACGTAACAAGGAAAATACTTGATCTAGTATTTAAACATCCTCCTTGACCCTGGGCTCCAACACCGCCAGTTGTTGCTCGGAAGTGCTGTTAGCACAGTCTACACTTGCTCCTGTGTTACTGGGGTTCAGTAATGTCAGCTGTTCCCCTGCTGTGTGTACGGCAAAAAGTCCTGCTGCCTCCACCATGTTCTCTTCTCATCCCTGGGCTACAACACCGCCAGTTGTTTCTCGGAAGTGCTGTTAGCACAGTTAACACTTGCTCCCGTGTTACTGGGGTTCAGTAATGTCAGCTGTTCCCCTGCTGTGTGAACGGCAAAAAGTCCTGCTGCCTCCACCCTGTTCTCTTCTCATCCCTGGGTTACAACACCGCCAGTTGTTTCTCGGAAGTGCTGTTAGCACAGTCTACACTTGCTCCTGTGTTACTGGGGTTCAGTAATGTCAGCTGTTCCCCTGCTGTGTGTACGGCAAAAAAGTCCTGCTGCCTCCACCATGTTCTCTTCTCATCCCTGGGCTACAACACCGCCAGTTGTTTCTCGGAAGTGCTGTTAGCACAGTTAACACTTGCTCCCGTGTTACTGGGGTTCAGTAATGTCAGCTGTTCCCCTGCTGTGTGAACGGCAAAAAGTCCTGCTGCCTCCACCCTGTTCTCTTCTCATCCCTGGGTTACAACACCGCCAGTTGTTTCTCGGAAGTGCTGTTAGCACAGTCTACACTTGCTCCTGTGTTACTGGGGTTCAGTAATGTCAGCTGTTCCCCTGCTGTGTGTACGGCAAAAAGTCCTGCTGCCTCCACCATGTTCTCTTCTCATCCCTGGGCTACAACACCGCCAGTTGTTTCTCGGAAGTGCTGTTAGCACAGTTAACACTTGCTCCCGTGTTACTGGGGTTCAGTAATGTCAGCTGTTCCCCTGCTGTGTGAACGGCAAAAAGTCCTGCTGCCTCCACCCTGTTCTCTTCTCATCCCTGGGTTACAACACCGCCAGTTGTTTCTCGGAAGTGCTGTTAGCACAGTCTACACTTGCTCCTGTGTTACTGGGGTTCAGTAATGTCAGCTGTTCCCCTGCTGTGTGTACGGCAAAAAAGTCCTGCTGCCTCCACCATGTTCTCTTCTCATCCCTGGGTTACAACACCGCCAGTTGTTTCTCGAAGTGCTGTTAGCACAGTCTACACTTGCTCCTGTGTTACTGGGGTTCAGTAATGTCAGCTGTTCCCCTGCTGTGTGAACGGCAAACAGTCCTGCTGCCTCCACCCTGTTCTCTTCTCATCCCTGGGTTACAACACCGCCAGTTGTTTCTCGGAAGTGCTGTTAGCACAGTCTACACTTGCTCCTGTGTTACTGGGGTTCAGTAATGTCAGCTGTTCCCCTGCTGTGTGTACGGCAAAAAGTCCTGCTGCCTCCACCATGTTCTCTTCTCATCCCTGGGCTACAACACCGCCAGTTGTTTCTCGGAAGTGCTGTTAGCACATTTAACACTTGCTCCCGTGTTACTGGGGTTCAGTAATGTCAGCTGTTCCCCTGCTGTGTGAACGGCAAAAAGTCCTGCTGCCTCCACCCTGTTCTCTCTCATCCCTGGGTTACAACACCGCCAGTTGTTTCTCGGAAGTGCTGTTAGCACAGTCTACACTTGCTCCTGTGTTACTGGGGTTCAGTAATGTCAGCTGTTCCCCTGCTGTGTGAACGGCAAACAGTCCTGCTGCCTCAACTTTAATTTCCATGGGTACCTTCTGCTACCCATCCGGGTTCCAGTACCATCAGCTGGTTCTCCGCAGTGCCTTTGGCCTAGGTGCCTCCATGTCGGTATCCGAGTTCCGCAACGTCTGCTGGTCCTTGGTAGTGCTTTGGAGCACAGGTACCTCCTGCTTAGTAACCGTGTCCCAGTAACGTCAGCTGGTCCTCGGTTGTGCCATTGGCTCTTTTCCTTCTGCTGACCCTCCGGGTTCCAGCACAGTCAGCTGGTCCTCGTTACTTTCATTGTCTCTTGTACCTTCTGCTACCCATCCGGGTTCCAGTACCATCAGCTGGTTCTCCGCAGTGCCTTTGGCCTAGGTGCCTCCATGTCGGTATCCGAGTTCCAGCAACGTCTGCTGGTCCTTGGTAGTGCTTTGGAGCACAGGTACCTCCTGCTTAGTAACCGTGTCCCAGTAACGTCAGCTGGTCCTCGGTTGTGCCATTGGCTCTTTTCCTTCTGCTGACCCTCCGGGTTCCAGCACAGTCAGCTGGTCCTCGTTACTTTCATTGTCTCTTGTACCTTCTGCTACCCATCCGGGTTCCAGTACCGTCAGCTGGTTCTCCGCAGTGCCTTTGGCCTAGGTGCCTCCATGTCGGTATCCGAGTTCCAGCAACGTCTGCTGGTCCTTGGTAGTGCTTTGGAGCACAGGTACCTCCTGCTTAGTAACCGTGTCCCAGTAACGTCAGCTGGTCCTCGTTGTGCCATTGGCTCTTTTCCTTCTGCTGACCCTCCGGGTTCCAGCACAGTCAGCTGGTCCTCGTTACTTTCATTGTCTCTTGTACCTTCTGCTACCCATCCGGGTTCCAGTACCGTCAGCTGGTTCTCCGCAGTGCCTTTGGCCTAGGTGCCTCCATGTCGGTATCCGAGTTCCAGCAACGTCTGCTGGTCCTTGGTAGTGCTTTGGAGCACAGGTACCTCCTGCTTAGTAACCGTGTCCCAGTAACGTCAGCTGGTCCTCGGTTGTGCCATTGGCTCTTTTCCTTCTGCTGACCCTCCGGGTTCCAGCACAGTCAGCTGGTCCTCGTTACTTTCATTGTCTCTTGTACCTTCTGCTACCCATCCGGGTTCCAGTACCGTCAGCTGGTTCTCCGCAGTGCCTTTGGCCTAGGTGCCTCCATGTCGGTATCCGAGTTCCAGCAACGTCTGCTGGTCCTTGGTAGTGCTTTGGAGCACAGGTACCTCTGCTTAGTAACCGTGTCCCAGTAACGTCAGCTGGTCCTCGGTTGTGCCATTGGCTCTTTTCCTTTCTGCTGACCCTCCGGGTTCCAGCACAGTCAGCTGGTCCTCGTTACTTTCATTGTCTCTTGTACCCTTCTGCTACCCATCCGGGTTCCAGTACCGTCAGCTGGTTCTCCGCAGTGCCTTTGGCCTAGGTGCCTCCATGTCGGTATCCGAGTTCCAGCAACGTCTGCTGGTCCTTGGTAGTGCTTTGGAGCACAGGTACCTCCTGCTTAGTAACCGTGTCCCAGTAACGTCAGCTGGTCCTCGGTTGTGCCATTGGCTCTTTTCCTTCTGCTGACCCTCCGGGTTCCAGCACAGTCAGCTGGTCCTCGTTACTTTCATTGGCTCTTGTACCTTCTGCTACCCATCCGGGTTTCCAGTACCGTCAGCTGTTCTCCGCAGTGCCTTTGGCCTAGGTGCCTCCATGTCGGTATCCGAGTTCCAGCAATGTCTGCTGGTCCTTGGTAGTGCTTTGAGCACAGGTACCTCCTGCTTAGTAACCGTGTCCCAGTAACGTCAGCTGGTCCTCGGTTGTGCCATTGGCTCTTTTCCTTCTGCTGACCCTCCGGGTTCCAGCACAGTCAGCTGGTCCTCGTTACTTTCATTGTCTCTTGTACCTTCTGCTACCCATCCGGGTTCCAGTACCGTCAGCTGGTTCTCCGCAGTGCCTTTGGCCTAGGTGCCTCCATGTCGGTATCCGAGTTCCAGCAACGTCTGCTGGTCCTTGGTAGTGCTTTGGAGCACAGGTACCTCCTGCTTAGTAACCGTGTCCCAGTAACGTCAGCTGGTCCTCGGTTGTGCCATTGGCTCTTTTCCTTCTGCTGACCCTCCGGGTTCCAGCACAGTCAGCTGGTCCTCGTTACTTTCATTGGCTCTTGTACCTTCTGCTACCCATCCGGGTTCCAGTACCGTCAGCTGGTTCTCCCGCAGTGCCTTTGGCCTAGGTGCCTCCATGTCGGTATCCGAGTTCCAGCAACGTCTGCTGGTCCTTGGTAGTGCTTTGGAGCACAGGTACCTCCTGCTTAGTAACCGTGTCCCAGTAACGTCAGCTGGTCCTCGGTTGTGCCATTGGCTCTTTTCCTTCTGCTGACCCTCCGGGTTCCAGCACAGTCAGCTGGTCCTCGTTAACTTCCATTGGCTTTGTACCATCACCAACAGGACAAAGAAGGTTAAGACAAACTACAAGATACAGAACAAGAGACAGAAGAACAATAAGCAGAAGATCAAAAAGCAGAAGAACATTAAGTATAAGACCAAAATGAAGAGCAAAATATATGCTCTAAATTCTAAGCAGAAGAAGACTAAGCAGTGTATGGGGGTGAGTCCGTTCCTCCTCGTGTGCCCCTGGAAAATGCTGATGCTGCTGCAGGCTAAACTGAACGCGGACAAATACTGTTGTAATTAAAATCTTTCGTGACAGCAAGAACGGAAGGATGAAAATTCAGAGTTTTACAGATTACAAGTACAGGAATGTCTGTCACAAATAAGAATATGAATGAAAAGGATGAATAGGAAGAAGATGAAGAAGTAGAATATGAAGAATAATAACTGTTTAATAAGAACAATATAAGTAATGTTAACAAAAAGATGAATAGCAAGAAGTTTTAGAAATTAAGAAGGTGAAGATGAAGAATAATTTGATGAGAAAGATGATGCTGCTGAAGATTATAAGGAGAAAGTGTGTGAAAAGTTAAAAAGGTGAAGAGCATGGAAGTTGTGAAACAGACAATTTGCCCAAAAAAAAAAAAGGTTAACAACATTTTCAATTTTTTTGTCAAACCAAAAAGTATTTCAAAAAAAGAAATAATAACAAATTCCATCATTGTGTTAAACATCTTTCCTTTAATTCTCCTCAAACCCCCCCAATAAATTCTACATTACTCTTTGTTTTTTCCTTCATTACAATTAACCAACAAGGCAGAATGGGTTTTTTTAATTCCGATATTTTGTTCCCAAAACTACCCTTGTATTTGGTACGGTATCGGGGGACGGCCCCCAATTTTTTGTGTATCGGCGATACCCCCGATTCCGATCTTTTTGGGTACGGAAAGTACGCTCAACCTACTCGGAGAAATTGCACAAAAAAAAATTTTAATGAGCAAAATTTACCCGTTACCCTTATGAAAATTCAAAATAGGGAAAAAAAAGTTTAAGGAAAAATGTGTTTTTTTTATTTCCACCTTACGTTAAAAACTTTTTGGAACACCTGTTGGGTTAAAGGTGCCAATTCACATCTAAAATTCCCCTAAGGGGCTAGTTCTAAAATGGGTCGCTTGCGGGGGTGCCCACTGTTTGGCAAAATCAGGGGGTCTCCAAACGCAAAATGGCAAACCCCAAATTTTAAAAC